>JAYDZE010014886.1:0-28337 GCA_034509125.1 Monilaria moniliformis
TGAAACATGCTAGGCTTCTCTTCCATATCCTCTTCAACTAGAATCTGATTGAGAAACTTTAGCACTGGATCAGAGTCTACATCATCTGGAGAGTCGGTCTCGTAGCTCACATTTGAAGATGGACCAAAATTATCAGGGCCTGCGCTTATAGGAAGGAAAGGGATATCCAGGACATCAAGATCCAAGTAATCATGTTTAGTCCCATTTCTAAGGTTTTGAGTCTGATCGTAACTGGGGAGAAAACCTCCATCATCAAATTTAAACTCATTTGCTGTATCGGAATCACTGAACCAAGGATCCATGAGAATCGAAGACTCCAATAAATACCCTAATTAAAAAGAACGTCACATTTCAATAAGTCATTTGCCGAAAGGAAAAATAGATTTACTAAAAGGCGCGAAGAACCAAACTCATTAACCAATTAAAACCCACAGAATCGAAATAATGAACAAATTTAACTGAATCTCTCAAGCTCACAAGGCTATATAATATACAACATACGTGACATGAGATCAAGTGGAGTCAACAGCTTCCGAAGATCAAACAATAAGATCCATCACATACCAATCCAAACAAATCGTTTCATTTCAACACAGATAAATCTTGGGGGAAGTGTAATAGTTTAGAAAGTGAACAAAGATTTTAGAATACATAAGAATCACTTTCTAGAGTAGTTTTTCAACATATCGCATTGTCGTCTAAATCATTACACTTTTTTTCTAAATTCACCTAACAAGAAATTGGTAAAAACAGCATACTATAACACGAAATGATTGGTATGTTCCATGGGGGGAAGAAAATTCAGGTCCTTAATACTCAGAAAACCATGTTCATGATACGCTGAAAGAAAAATCATAAATTACGGAGAAGCTTACATCTGAAACACAAAAAATAAAAATAAAAAATACAAAACTCGACTGATTCGCATCATCATCCAGCAAAAACTCCTTAGATTGCAGTTAAATATAAACCGGAAAATCAGATTGATGAACTTAAAAGGTCAAGATAAGAAACAGATACGCATATAGAATCCAGAATCAGAAAATAAAGGCGAAATCAAGTAAAGCAGTCAAGCAACTAGTGGATACAAGCACGAAATTTCAGTGAATACAAAAAGAGAAGAAGAAGTGACTGTTTTGGTTAATCTGCGCGTGTACCTTATAAATTCGTCAAGTGGAAGGAGAGAAGGTAATCACAAATATGAAGTGAGGAGTGCAGATTCTTGAATGAGTTAATTGGGATTGTATTTGTCGGAGTGAGGATTCTGTAGGCGTATATATGTAGAGAGAGACAGAGAGAGAGACAGAGGGAGAGAGAGAGAGACTCAGGAAAGGTCTTCTATCTTCTGGACAGGCCCTTGAGGATTACTATTATTACCAAAAGCCCTCCGTTTTCTTTTTCCAAAATCTTGTGGGAGGAGGTATTGGTTGAATTCATTCTACGTGCGGTGTATTATATTTATTCGGCGTAGCGATCTCGTTTTTATACGATGTAGTGGTATTACATATTTTATAGTGGTATAGTGTCTTAATCGATACAAATAAATAAGGTAAGTATCACTTTAAACTTTAAATTATACTCGTTTTATCAAAAAGTGTCCTGAACTAGATATTTAATTAAACTCAAACTATCGACTTTATATCAAAAATATCATGCTTCCATTTTTCAACACCCGAAATCTTGATGCAGATTGTCATTTTCTATGTATTATGACACAAAAAAACTTCCTTTAGTCATTGTCATTTGAAAAATAATAATTATAATTATACAGCAGCATCTACCGCTACGTCAAAATTTTGGGAGCTGAATTATGGACATATAAGGTTTAATTAAATATTTCGTATAATTCAGAATATATTTGATAAAGCAGATATAGTTTAAAATTTAAAGTGATAATTATGCCAAATACCATTTGCGTGTGATCTATACAATATCCACATTATTGGCCTGCTGGCCCGAGACCTAAGGTAGCATAATAAAGAATTGAAAAAGTATTAGCTAAAAAATTTATTATAACATATTTAAGAAAAGTAATTATTACATTTCTCATTATTAATTTCTCAAGTCTTCACATATTTAATTGACTTAAATATTGAAAAAGTTTAGAAATAAATATTCTTTAGAGTCATAAATGTGTACCAGTCGAAATTGAAAAATTATAGTATCTAGATTTAATTTAAAATGGTAGAATTTAGCAAGAACGAATTTTTTTAGATCATACATGAGTTGGATCCGATGCTTTGCTAATTCTTACATTTAGTTTATCTGATTTTGCATATAAACTCGATTTTGAGGCGAGCTTGAAGCTTTATCGAACATAATAATATAATATAATATAATATGATTAATATCTTGTCAACTCATATTCATATAAATCGAACATTAACTTATTTGAGCACCAATCGCACCACCTGCAAAATTTCGAAAAGATAAAAATCGGTGTGAGTTCTTTTCATTACGAACTCAAAGCAAAAGTTATTATTATTATATATATAAATAATTATATTAAAAGTGATTGTTCTTATGATTACAAGTAAAAATGCTAAAATTGACAAATTGTTATGAATAAAAGCGATTGTTATTATAAATAAAAGTGACAGTGTGTTACAAATAAAAAGTAACACTTCTTATGAGTGAAAGAGACAGTTAAAAAAATGATAGTTATTTTTAATAAAAAAATATTATTTTGATGAATAAAAGATACTGGGAAAAAAATTGGGTCGGACCGAGCCGAGTCAAACCTGAGTTCAGTCCGGTTTGATCCGAGCACACTTAATGCGTTGCACGCACAAGACTACCGCTCTTTCAAAAATGATATACTCTCTCCATTCCAATTATATAAACTGATTGGAAGTTTTACAATATTAAGAAAAATTATTGGAATAGAAAATTATATTATAAACTTTCTTATCTTCCCATATTTATTTTAATAATTAATTAATATTAAAAAATTATGAAAGAAACCTTTTATTCAAGTGACATAATCTTTATTTATTGTCATACTTATTTGTTATTCCCCTAATTAATAACCGCGAAAATAACAAGGAGAAACGAGTCATTTCACTTTCTTTTTTTAAGATAGTGTGCGGTCACTATCATTAAGGGGCATTCTGTAAATATGGTGGAGTTGGAGGGGTTATAAATAAATTATCAATTGCTTTTTGTCCAAGTTCAGTGAAGCTTCGATGAAGCAGAGTGCAGTGCAGGCAGCCAACTACTGTGCTGTGAAATTGAAGCAGTCAAAGCTTTAATCGTTCTCTAATTATCTCATTGACTAACAATTTGTTCTTGTCCTACTATGTTATTACTTTCAGGGACAACAAAAGTACTTTATATAAAGTACATGCATGTGTTAGAGCAACAGCAACGTCGGCTCGCTAATGCCGTTGAAGCACTCGGAGCCGTTGGCTTGGGCCATCTGCACGGGTTGCGGGCCGTGTCATGCATTTGCGCGCTGCGGCTAATCACAGCGCAAGTGCGTGACACGCTCCACCACGACCATGCTTCATTATAGCGTTTTTTTATTTTTTTATTAAACTTAAAATAAATGGATACAGTCGGCTGCAACGACTCTTTTAAGATTTTAATTCTTTTTATTCCTAGCATTTCTATAGCAACCGCACTTTATTTTTATTTTATTTTTATTTATATTTGTTTTTTTCTTCTATAAATACTCCACCCCACACTTCAATATCCACCCAAAATTCATATACTCCATCTCTTCTTCTTTTACTTCATTTTCTCGTCTTATCATGTCTAGTACTCTCAACCATCAAGCGGTGGGTTACGAATCTCCTTGTTTCGCCTCGTCATCCACACATCTCGACGCCATCAACTTATCTGATGAGGCGGAGAAGTCCAAGCAAGAAGCCCTAATTGCATGTTCAGTGAAAGAAACGATGCGTATATTTGAAGTATATGTCGACGCGAGCCAAGATGCGGTCTGCGGCAACCAACAGAATGGGTCGTCTTTATAGGAAAAGGTGGCCACAAAGTACAACGTGGTATGCTCTCAAGGTGCACCCGAATGCACGCCTCGTATAGTTAAGGGTCACTACGGCAGAGTGAACTCTGAAATATCCAAATTATGCGCAATCTACAACTCAATCAAAAAAGAGAAAATGAGCGGCGCAAGTGAGTTGGACGTGTTGAAGGATGCGTTGCCCACATACTTAAACGAGAACAAAAAACCGTCCAAGTATGTCAAGACGTGGGAGAAGGTTCGCTTTTGCGAAAAATGGGCGGGCAACAAGTCGGCCGGACCCAAGAACTTTCCGGAAACTCAGAGATTAGTGGTAACCTTGATTAATTTGTTGGATTTAACTTTTTGTTGGGTTGAAGAGGAGAAATATAAATTCCCAACACATAATTTACAATTTTAAGCCCAATTAATCAATTAAGTAGGCGAATAATATTAATATATTATAGTAAGTAGTCAATTCAAACTACAAGACTTCAATAAGAAAATGTTTATGGCTTCTCTTTTTCCTTTTCTTTGCGACTTGTTTTGCTTTTAATAGTCCTTTAATTTCAAAAAATTGGCTACTTAGTAAACAGCAGTCAACCTCTGCTGCTGATGGTAAGGGCATCCACAATTCAGTCATCAAAATATTAGCCGTAATTTCATATTCAGTTGTTACATTAATATTTCATTTTTCAGACCTACAATTCAACCCTAAAAATTCAGCCCTAAATCAGTCATAACTCGTTTTTTTCGTCATTTTTCATTATTCTTTCATTTCATATACTTATTTAAATGGTGATATTTGTAAAAATCAAAATAAATGACTAAAAAAATCGAAAAGTACATAATTAAATTATGAAAATGACTTAATTAAACTTTCTAGGTTATATTAACTAAATACCGAAAATGATATAATTAAAATTTCTAAAATTACATGGGGCTATTTATATTATTAATTTGATTTTGGTTTCAGAATTTTTTTTTCTTTTAGTTATTTACTTCAATTTTATCACTTCAAATAATTTAAATTACAATGCAAAGGAATTTTAGTTTCTTTGGTAGGTTTGCTAAGTTGGTCATACTTGTCCCATTGATGCATCTAGTTGTTTATTTATTGATTGTTATTTTCTATTTTTACTTTCTTGAATGAATTTGATATAAATTATGAGATGATGTATTCAATTTTTTTTTAGTTTTGTACTTATATATAAACTTAAAAAATTAATATAATTGTGCTAAAGTTTAAAATTTTAAATACAAACTATTAATAATATTGAAAAAAATTGCTACAACACATAACTAAAATTTTAAATAATAAAAAATACACAAAATTTAAAAGGAAGTCAAAGAAAAAAAAAAACTGGAAAAGACAAAAAATGGTAAAAGAAACGAAAAAAGCCTTCAGCAATAATGGGAAAGGAAGAAAAAAACTAGCCAATTAAAATATTATTAAGTTATGTAATTTAAAATATAGAACAAAACTTTTCATTGGCATTCTTAGATGGATTGTGGTTGTGGCATTTGCATCCGACATAAAAATTAAAAGCAAAACTTCGTTCTTGTATAGCTATAAAAGTGAGTCATCATGTTATTTAATAATATATATAATTTTATCAATTCACGGACCCAACTTTAGATATGAGCCACTGTGAAATTATAAGATTAATTTTTTAGAAATATATATTTGATAAATAAAATACATTTTATTAAATAAAATCATTTTTTTATTTTATAAATTAAAATTGATTTTTAAAAAATATATATATTATTAATATATTTGGATTGCAATTGAAGGCATGGATGAAAAAGTAATGATGATGGTGATGATGATACAAGTGAAAAATCTCATACAAATGTTTATAACAAATCACTCTTGTTACAATAATACCTCTAAACTGGGCAAGAATGAACTGATTCTACATCAACAAGAGCTGATTACACTACAATTGACAACTGAGACTCTCACTCATCAAAAATTGAACCAGAGAGAGAAACTTCACATTAAAAAGATTGCCAGTTTCCCAGCATAATGAATTCTGTTAGCTGAAAAGCCTCTTATTCTGTAACCCATTTACAACTGCTACAACCCAAATATTACATCAAAAGACTAATTTACTCCTTTTTTGACACTTTTTATACATACTAGTAGTGGTATTGTATTAATCACAGAAAAACAGAATGAAGAGGGGAAAAGGCCACACCTCGACATGTCTCGTCTCGACCAATGGAACCCAACTTTTTATAGAAGAAGGCAAGTGTCTGGCTGGGACTTGTGCTGCTGCTGTTTTGGTTGCTGCTGTGACCAGTAAGCATGAGCCGTCAAGACCCTGTCGAGGAGTTCCTGTGGCACGGGCTCACCCCGCCTTTGCTGAGGAGATATTCCGGCCGTGTGGACCAATGTCTTCCACTTATCCTGCAAAAGGGCAAATACTTGATTATACGGCGTAGGAGGCTGCTGAACTATAGTTCTAGCAACATGTTACGAGCAAAAGGCAACGTCTAAATAGTCCAGTGAGGAAACATCTTATGCATTGTAGAGAACTTCAGTGAGGAAATACAGCAAGACTGTTGCTCGTTTTACCTTCAAATCCACGTACGTTCTATGTTTGGCATTATCAAAAGCTCTCAGTTTCACATCACGCCATCTGCAGCAAACATAAGCCTATTACTTAAACGACGACTTTGGACATCTTTGACTGCAGATGTCTAACTTACTTGTAAGCAAACATAACTTTGCTCAGAAACCATCATAATCACATAATTCCATGGTTAGGTTTCAACGATACCTTCCAGTTCCGAGTTTCTCAACAGCCTGAACTAGAGCTTCCACTTCAGCAACGGTGAAGGGTCTACGAATACGTCGTTGTGTAGACTCAGATCGCTTAGATTTTCTCAGTGGCACCACAGCTAATGCATCTTGTTTCACTGAAGGCACTGGGACCAGTGCCTTCGATTCTGGAGTGGTTCTCTGCGACGACATACCAGGAGGAGAAGGAGCTGAATCGTGATCGCTTTCTATGAAATTGTTGAAACTTCCATGAAGATCCGGATGAGTATCTTGATTCCCCAGCTGGCCGGCACTTTGAGTGATACTAGGCGCAGGCGGATACCTGATCATACATACAAATAAATAAACGAAAATAATAAATACTACGCAAAGAATATGCACATAGGTGTGCAGAACAAAGCATTCATAACAGCTATAGCTATTAACTAAGAAATTATACTTGAGAGTAGAGAAATCAAAGAATACCTGGCGAGTGGTTGAGGATTGTCACACAGCAGTTGACCTTGACAATCTTCGGGATATGATCTTATCGGGGCTGGAGTAGGGCTCGCCTCAAGAGTGAATCCCAGGGTATCCATCTTGTTATCATGAGAAATTCCGGTCTGCAACAAAGTCTTGTTATCATCTCGAATCTTCTTACCCTGAAGTACTACTCCGACACGTAGCCCACCACCAAGTACTGTATTTACTGCTTCCATAACCATACGCTGTAAAACATTATATAACAACCGATGATGTGAAATGTTTCAGAAACAATGCAGCACACCCTGGTCTCCAATGCCAGATAGATGTTGGCTGCAAAATTTCACAAGCTATAAATGATAGGTTGAACTTCGATACCTTCAGAGAACCAACTGTTGCAGTTTCTGGAATCTCAATAAATAACTCCGGAACCCTAAAAGTCTTGATCCTAAGCTTGACTGAGCTAAAGGAAAAATATTTCGACATGAGAACCTCTTTGAGTGCCGGGGACTTTTCTCCAGCCACGAAAGATAACAAATGACCCGAAGCAAATTTCTCATACCTTGGCTATTCCTGGAGTGGAAGGACTCATATCGTCCTGCTACAGAATTTGGGGCTGTGTTTGCTGCATTTTGTGGCAATCAAATAAAATGTCGGCCATGAATCCAGATCATATGTGTAATTGGGGGGGCGGGGGGGTACCTCCTGGCGGTGTTGGACCAGATCCGAGTCCATCTTCATTAGCACCATTTTCAGACACTTCGAACATTCCATCTCCGGTGATGCTCTCATCAGAGTTAGAGATGGAACTACAGTCGTAAAGCTTCCTCTTTTTGAAAGGATAATCCCTGAGAGACCTCTGGCGCTTAAAACCATTCTTCCTGTTGAGATAATTGCATCTTTCTGCAAACAGATCAAACTCATTAGAGACTACAAAACCACTGTATAAAGTTGACTACCAATAGCAACTCACCAGCATTACAGCCTTCATCATCCTTCACATTTGAAGTTATTTTACAATGCTTAGGTGCTAGAAACTTTCTGAACCTACGGTCTCCGGGTGGCTTAAAGGCCTTATTTCTGGTGCTAGGTTCGATGCACTCAGAAGAGTTGTCGTCATCATCTCTTGTAACTAACTTTACATTCTCCTGGTTAACGGGGAAAGGACCGCAAGGAGCGCGGTCCCTGCAAAAGGGAAACTTTACACTATCGAGTGAACACACTAAAGCAGAAGATTTTCTGTCTGACGCCTCTGGATGCACTGAACTGCACAGAGAAACCTTATTACTTATTGACAAATTCCTAATATTTGCAGAATCCAGTTTTATGTCTTTCCTGTCCTTCCTACTTTCATCTTCCGACCCTGAATTAGCAGATAGCCTAAGACCAGACGACTCGATATCTACTGAAGGAGTAGAAATCCCAAGGCTGAGCTTGCAATCATCATTGATCAATTGTTCTGCAGAACCAAACTTCTCCGAGCAATCAGAAGTTGTTATACCAGAGGCAGGCCTCGAGATTATATCATTTTGAGTGCAAGCAAGTTCGTTTGAACAAGAATTTGGATTGGGGGCTTCAGAGACAATTTCAGTAAAGAGGAAGTTTCTTTCATAACAATCTCGTTCACAAGGTTTTTCTTCTAAAGACTTATTCTCGTCCTTATCTTCCTTCCCAACAGCATTTCCCAAAGCCAGAGGCTGCTCTTTTCCAGAAGACGTATTTCCAGATGGCGGGCTTTCGCCATCCAAGAGTAACTTTCCGGCTACAGTCGCCAATAAGTCAAATGCACACATTTGGTAGTCATCGGCTTTTCTCTTAAATAAGCTCCTCCTCTAAGACAAGAAAATGATCAAAAAGATGGTCAGAGTAAGTTTTTTCCATAGCCATGGGTGATACATATACCATAGTTATGGAAATTCGGGAGTCTGATTACCCTAACTGATCTGGCAGCTCGAGGAGTCGGAGGCACCTGATAGCCATTAAATCCATACTCTAATCTCTTCTGCAATGCCATATCTCTGAACCATACCCACTGAATTCACAAAACAGGAAGACCAGTCTTCCGGAGCTTGACTAAGACATAATCCCAATGCAACAAGAATGGGCACGGCGCCTGTTGTATAAAGACAAAATAGCACAGAATGAACAAAGATACAATGCAGTTATGCTGAAGATCTCATTCATAACTTTTAAAGGAAATCAAGTTCGTAAATAGTCTAAAGATGTTACAGATATAGAATCATGCTGCGGAGTCCATGCAGACAAGACATATAGCAACCTCCACCAACAGAATTACCAGAAAATGGCCGTATTTCGACTTTAAATGCCAAAGGGGTCAATGCAGAAGGGAACATCTTAAAGATTGCTGAATACGACAAATGCATGAAACCATTAATTTACATTACACTACACAATGTGATAACAATCACAAAAGGAAAACACCTAGAAAGAACTACTCTATCATAAAAATCCACAGAAAGCACACTAGTAGATCATCACCAGATCCTTGGCTACAAATCATAATTAACAGAAATGAAAATGATAAACTCAATGTAAATAATAAAATCCGGAGATTCCTTATATCAAATCCAAGCGCAAAAAGTTGGGCTTTTGATGAAAGAAACCAAACGAATTTACGAAAGTATTGTCGTCAAAGCACTGGATTAGCGCAAAATGAGGCCTTTTATGATGGAACAGAAACAAATCGGCATTACTTTAGTTACACACCAAATAAGTGATGGAATTCATTTTGAAAAACAAGCAGAGAAACTAAGAGGCTGGACAAGAAGAGAAGATAAGAAACCCTCACAAGAAAAAACCCCAAGTGAAAGGAATTTCAACAGCATTTTGTGATATTACTTCATGCAGCATTTCAAGGGAAAAACGAATGTAAATATTTATACAAAAGGGAGGTAGCATGCTTCATAATTTACAATCAAAACGGAACAGAACAAAAGAATAGTGAAAATTTGTCATCCACGGATAAAACCATCCAAATTTTCGAGAACCTGAAAATCCTTTGCATGGTAAAATCCATGATCGGACACTTCCATATTATCAGGAAAATAATTATGTAAGTGAAAGATTAAATGCAAACACTTGATTTAGAAACTACGACACAATTTGTTAAATGAAAAAAGATGGAGAAAGAAAGCCTCTGAGATAAAAAGGAAAACAAATGAAAAACCACCCTCCAGACAAACAAAAATCCCAGAACTTAGATTTTCCCTTCAATTCTCTAGATTTTATTTGAAGAAAAATCTGAACCAAAACCTCCAACTTTACCAAACCACAGAGGCGTAAACAGAAGCGCCCCAAAAATCTGATCATATCACCTTCAAGGAATCAAAATCTCTTCCATGCCACCATGTATTATCTTCAATTGCCACATCATTTTCTTCTGCAAGCAAAATCCGGGAAAAAAATCTACAACTATGCCAACGAACAACGCAAGATCAAAACTTTCTCCATTCTGAAACAACCCATCTTGAATCTTCAACAGCCAAGATCATCTAATCCATTTTACACGATCACAAAATCATACCAATGGAAGAAAATCACTCAATTCCCCTCATCTTTTTATTTTTTTTGCTTTTGTTTTTTCATCTAATTTCTTATTTTCTTTCTTTCGGTTGAAATTGAAAAGATATACAAAAACCCTGTGAAAGCCACCCCTGCCATACCATAGCTTAAACCCCAACTCTTATACCATTGACCCCTGTCACCGGCTCCATCGGTAGACGCCCAGTACGCCACCGGCTACAGACAGTTACCGCAAAGAACTGCCTGAAGACCTGTTCTTTTGTGGGCCATAGATACCGCTGGATGATGCCACGTGGAAGTAAGATGTGAATCCTGTGGTTCCTCCTCCTTTACACATCGAGAAAAACGTTGGGTCACCAAGCGAGGGAATTTTCTTTAAATATTTTTGTCTTAATTTTGTGCCCCTCAAATTATTTTTGGATTTTTTAATTTAAAATATTATGGATAATTTTAAAAAAAAAACTATAAATCATTTGTGGGGTTCTCGTTTTGAATTTTCATTTTTAGGATATGATTTTCCTTTATTTTTTTATTAACCAAAGGTATCCGATTAGTAAGGAGGTTTGTATTAAAATCCCAACAAAATAGTAACTAATTATTGTTGAGGTTTGCCTTAAAACTAACCAAGAAACATCTGTGGTTTAACTAAAACTTAGCATAAACTCTCATTATTTTACAGATAAATATACGTAAATTGTACATATATAATTACTCTTCAATTTTAAATTGAATTGAATCAATTTTATTTAAATTGATTTTATTATCAATTATATTATTTTCTTATTTAAATTGTCCTTATTATATTTTTAAAGATATAATTGAAAATTTGGTTTGATAGATCCTCCAAACAGAGCCATAATATGTATAGACTAAAATGTTAGTCAGCTGTGTACACTCACATATGATAAATTAACATAATTTTCAGTTTAATTTGATAATAAATATGCAGGATATCCAATTTAAAAGTTAATATATTTATAAATTATTACATAAGAATAAATATGTATATATTAATTAATTTTAAATTAACTAATATTTGTAAACTAATTTTATAAATAAAAAATTCAATATATATATATATATACAATTTAAATACATTTATCACTACTTTTTCCATGGAATCTCCTATTTATTTAGAATTTATGAGGAAAGTTGTAGTTTCGTAGTGGGAAATATGTATTAAATAATCAAGCGCAATTAAGATATGATGATGCATGAATAATTATATACTATAAAATTAATGGATTGGTTGTCTAATACTCTAATTTAGAGGAGAAAATGAGAATATCAAATAATTTACTTATTTAAGGCACGTGCTTCAAGATTGATTAAAGCTTAATTTTTGCAATTCAAGATTTATTGTTTTAATTATTTTAATTTGCTGAATATAGTTAGAACATAACGAGTAGGATGTTATATTTGGTAGCTTATAAATTGAGTCGTTAGTATTGTGACGCGGAATATATTATCGATGTATATTTAATGGTCAAGAATAAAGTGAAAATGGATCATCGATAGGAGTTCGACACA
The DNA here is from genome assembly GCA_034509125.1 of Monilaria moniliformis. Classification (NCBI taxonomy): domain Eukaryota; kingdom Viridiplantae; phylum Streptophyta; class Magnoliopsida; order Caryophyllales; family Aizoaceae; genus Monilaria; species Monilaria moniliformis. Next base: position 12,288 of record JAYDZE010014886.1, read on the forward strand.
AATTTGAAATTGCTATTATATGGATATAGTGTATATATATATTTCTTTTATTTTCCTTTCCCAGTCAACGAATGATGAAATATTTCGAGGAAATTAGAAATAAAATGAAATATAATTGAATTTTTTTAGAAAGGGAGTGACGGAAAATGACTAAGTAAAATACTATTAGTCTAATGTGGTCGTTGATTCTTGTTCATAGCAATTGACTTGCTTGTTATGTGACGTCAGCGGTCACATAGCAAAATTGTTTATTATGCTTATAAAAATAGAATATTACTTAAAATATGAATATACCGTACTTATTCAAAAAAAGAAGGAGAACGTGTCTTTATCACTCTCTCCGTCCACAAAAAATTTACAACATTTTGGACGACATAATTTTAATAACATGGCTGATAGTTTGTCAGTGGAATAAGAATGTCTCATTTTAAATGTGCGGGAGTGTTGCAAAAAGCTGATCTTAATCTTTATCTTATTCATTATCTTGAATCTTATTTCGATATTTTTTTTATCTTACATTATTTTTCTCCACCTGATCCAAATATATTTATCAACTAAACTTATGATATTAACTACTTTTTTTTATGAAACTTAAGATATTAACTCTAGTTAATGAAAAACGGGACTTATGCCAAGAAGGGTATTATATTTATAGATGACTGTGAAAATTAACATCTAATATAGTAATGAGACTTGTGTAATTATGCAACCACAAATAAAATTACACTCTCCCAAAATAAATTCCCAATTCTCACTCTCTATTCTCTAGTTTCCCAAATCTCAAATAAACGTAGTCGTATATATTATTTCTAGAGAGAGAGAGAGAGAGAGAGAGAGAGAGAGAGGGAGAGAGGATTGGGGAACAGAATTGGCATTCATTAACAATAAATAAAGTAGAGATTACAACGTAGACAACCGCTGATTACGCAAAACCTTGTCCAGCAAAAGTACAAACAAAATTCAAGACACCCCTCATTCCGACAAGTCAGCATATTGCCACGGATTAAATTCTATTGACTGGACATCTTCGCTAACAATGGCATCTGAAGAGTCAACAGTGTTCCGATGCTCCGTGTACTTGCCGTTGTACCGGTAAACTTCCAAGTCACCCCACGGTGTAGCAACAATTTCCTCAGTTCGATCAAACCATTTTGGGACGAAATCATCACCCTTTGCTTCTCGGTTTCTCTTTTCAGCTCTCTGTCTCTCCTCCAAACTGAACAAGTGCAACGCACTGCATGTTAGGCACACTAAAGAGAGATGTGTTTCATATACTTTTATTGCAGCCACTAAATAATTAGTAAGTTACATTGAGAAGAGAATCACCTGTTGCAGTAGTGCAAACTTATGCAGATTTTCGAAAAAGATACCATTTCAAGTGCGAGTGAAATGACTAACTTGATATTTCACCCACCCACATTGGGGTAAATATTAAATCCAGTCCAGTAAATTATAAGACTCAGTAGGACCCAAATTTGATATTCCAACAACTCAACTAATTAAACTGGTAGTAGGCCATGGACGAATGCAATTACAATTCTGATATCACAATTATGGTCAACCTGCGATGCATGTATAGAGACACCCTATCGGAAATAGGATTGACTAGCGATTCCGAAGGAACTGGAGTTACATCCCCTTTCCATTCAAGAGTTCTTATTTGTCTCGACGCCCCCTTTGAGACCCCAAAAATTGGACAAATTCCTTTTTTGAAGTCTTAAGAACACATACAAGATTCGTCACTACAAAAAGACTAGCAGGTCCAGAGAGAGGGGTAAGGGATAGAAATAGACCTGCTCTTTGCTGCGCCAGCCTTGGACAGGTCGCCTTTCTCAAGAGCCAACCTATCAGGGCGTAAACGTGAATCTGATGCCAACAATTTCTTGGGTGCAGTATTGAAGCTGTTTATTTTGTGTGCAAAGTGGGTGAACTGAAATTTGTCATCTGGTGGAACATCTGCAACATGCCACACCTATGTACATGTTTCCAATCACTCAGTCCAAAAAATTTAAAGAGGAAAACAGTGTCAACTTACATCAAACATACAGCAGAAACAACATATAAATCGATTACAATGCCTAAGAATTTTTCAGACCAGGGCATATTAATCACTTATACTACTTACACTTGGGAGCATTATCTTATAATCAAACCAGAGCATTACTTGGCCCTTATAATCAACCCAGATTTATTAGATACACACGCAACATATTACTATGTATGTATTAATCAGCAGATATCTAATCAATGTTTGGCATTAGAATATTTGAGTCACCAAGATTTACTTATGAATTTCCTAGAAGATGAATAATACATAAAATGAGAAAATAAAACTAAGAAAAATACCATATTAATTCTCCCACTTAATTAGGATGCTTTAACATCTCAAAATTTGGTCATACTTGCGAAGAGAAGTCGCCGTTAGAAATTGCTTTATGTTAATAGATTCAAGGAAATGAAGGAATATCAGATATTCACCTCTTTCAGTTCAGTGCCAGGAAGAGGCTCCCCTTCCAGATCACATGGTTGATAACTCATGGATTCACTCCATCTTCCAGTCATAAGTATCTTAGGTTCCTCATTAGCATTATAGACATATCCATCTACCTCATATCTATTAGCTCTGCACCCAAAATGGTCATATACACACATCAGATGCACTGGCAAACAGATTTTGAAAAATGAAAAATGTACTTTATGATTGACAGACGAGCACTTGCAATAATCGGTTTCCTGAAAATAAATCACTGCATAATTTTCAGGAACTGTACGCCACGATAAAAATTATTGATCTAGAACATCGGCTGTTGCATCAATAATCAGAGAAGTGCTTTCTTGGATGCAATGCATGCAGGATATTTTTCTGGGCTGTCAAAACTGATTTTGTAGCTTTAACAGTATGATGTGTCTTGTCTGTGCCTTAATATCTGGAGAGACTGTATGCTTCGCTATAATTCGTTATTGTACCCAATTACCTCTACGCTTCTACATTTAAGAATTTTATTGCAAAATCAGAGAAATTAACACATTGAAGGATCCCATTAAATTGTCATTTAATAAAACATACATATATAATCAGGTTCTTTCAGAAAAGTGGAAAAAATGACAGGATTGAAGAACTACTCATTTGAAAAGATTGCTGAACAAAAATATTATAAATGGAAAGCATCTAACCATAAAGTAGTTAAGGAAGAAAGACAGAATAAAGTGATTGAGGGTCGAGGGACAAAAGGTAAGTGAACATGATAAGTTGCATACCCAAACCAACCACAAGGTTGAAAATAGAGAACGACTTTGTCCCCTGTAGTCAAATTTGTCATAATCATTTCTCCTGATGAGTCTACCCAGGTTCGTCCAAAAATCAAGTTGTTGACTTTGGTAGGAGGAGGAACCAAATCCAGGACAACACCATCTCTTTTTAGAGTCACACATGTTCTGCATCAAATATATGTAAAATTTGAAATCGATGACATAAATGTCAACTTCATGAATTAACAAGCCCAATACTGAAATTTTCACATCATCCGCAGGATGCATCATATTGTATAGTAAACAAGCAATAAATAAGTGGTATTACCTTCCAACAGGGTAGACATCAAGTGAGTTGCCTAAAAATTTAGTTCTCAACTTAGATGTCACATCATATGTGAAATGCTCGTTTTCAGCATGGCCAGCACTCATTGGGGGATGGTGGCAGACCTACAAGTTGGAAAAAAAAACTATAATTAACACTAACACATAACAATATCTGTAGGAAAATCTGGCAGTTCACTCAGATCCTTTAATTAACACAACCCTGGTATGCAGCAATATTAAATCGGGACTCAGGTGAAGGAAAAAATTACATGATGGTGAACAAGATTGTTAAACAAAAGAATAATAGGTGACAACTCACCTGCTCTGATAGAAAGGTAATCCCATCATGGTTAGCCATTTCATAAGTCTCACCAAGAATTGGATTGAAAGGCTTCCATGTACGTTGGTAGGCATAATAAACAGATAAAGCCCATGAAGCTGGCATTTATTGCATATATGCATTATTAAATTTCCCACAGTAATCCTTAGTAATACAATATCCAGTCATCATTGAAAAGAAATTCTTACATGCATACACCATCCGCATGTAGGGATCATCACACTTATCTGCTTGATCTAAAAGGTAAGAATACTCCATTAACTGCCATAACAATTGCAAAGAAAGAAACAGTTCAGGTCATCAGGTGAAAACAGCATATTTTATGACTTATAGCAAGAACATACATGGAAAACAGACAACCTCTGCCATTTTCTGAAGCATTGTCATTGGCTCAAATATGAGGACAGGGAGAGTCACCATTGATGTAATATCAGAACCAATATAGTTTTGCATCATTTTCCAGTAACTATCTCGCTCCTTTGAGGAAAGAATAGATGTATCAGTACTCATACATGCGAGCTTGGACGCACATAACAGGAACAGCCGCATATAGACACAATTGGAGGGCAATCAATCATGCTTAACATATGAGAATTCGTAGAAATATATTACAAATAAAAGAAAGCATTAATGATGCTCGGCTTGAGCACACTGGGCTCTGAGGACCTTGTGCACTACAACCAAGATACCAATTTTCCACATCTGTTCCAATACTGAAATCAGTTGTCGTGGATACATATAGGTCTGCATCAGAAATGTCTAAACCTCTCCAACTGAAAAATTCCATAGAACTTCATAATACATAGTGTTTACATTTTAATCCTCTTTCCATGCATCCTGTCTTTAATTAGCACACAACAACCATAACCATCACAAAGTCAACCTCATCAAGACTGTATGAAAGTCTTTTTTTGAAGTGTCAAAAGAAATCCTTTAGTCTAATTCCTTCCAATAATTGGCGACACACAAACATCACTTGGTGAAAATGGCATCAAATTCCTTGTTAAGAAACGCATATAATCACAAGACAACCAACCTCATCCTTCCATCTTCCTCTTTGAGCTTCTTCCTCTGCATCTTCTTTTCCTCCTTCAGGATTTATAACTTCCATACCATCCTGGGCACGCACTCTAAAGGAAGTATAGAGAGTATATACTCAAAATTTAGATCACAACTTGCGGATCTGATTAAGGGAAAAGAGCAAATAATAACAGCAGAGAACTATAATAACCAAAGTCAACTTGATTTATACAACATGATTGCTTTCATCATTTTTTGCACATATTAAATATCCCCAAGTTCCTAGAAAACATACAAGACTCAAAATTCTATCTGATAGAATAATCCTCTTTGCATGCATATGTAGTAGTCTCTAAAATTGAGTTGAAGAACCAACAGAAGGAGCCAAAAGGAATGGAAACAAACAAGAAAACTTGAATATACAATTTGATGGTCAGAATATTAAGCTTCCCAGAAAATAAGTACTAGAAATAAAAAATAAAAATAAAAAGTTCCAGAAGGCCGAGACATGTAAATAAAGTAGTTCCAAAATTATAATAAAAAATTACGTCAGAGGTTCCGTAATTTATTGGGTAAAACTCCAGCCTAATGCTGAGAGATCAGGCTTTTTTACAGTATCTCTCGAATTTTCAACTTTACAAATCAATTTTGGATAGGTAACATGAGCTTTCAGGAAAATTTTTATTATATTTTAACAGTAAATAAAAGCATGTCCTAGCTCGGCATTCACATATTTTGAGTATCATATCATTGTTTTCATTTATACTTCTCATTATGAAAAGAAAAAAGAGAACAAACATGCAAATGTGAACCACCAAGCTAGACACAATTTTATGGTCTCATGTGTTAAATACTAATCTGCCGTCTGCGGATATTAAATGTAAGTAAGACTTCATAAAAAGTATCACATACTAATCATCTATCCCGGTTAGAACACCTCGTAAAGGAGAACTTCTTTCATAAACTAGTTACAGCATGAGGCACAAGATCGCAAACTAATTACAAGGTCCACCAACTGGTTCCCAACAAATAACTCCCATACACACACACACAAAAAGATAAAAGAGATGGAACATTAAATACACATGCTCCACCTGCATATCGACCAAAACAGAAGACCACAAAAGTTGCAAGACATAGCAAAAGCACTTCATCCGAAATAGAACCAGAATATATTCAACATCAAGAAACTACACAGTTTGATTCAGGAAGGCAAAAGGCAAGGCATACTTTAATAGTGAAACTACAAACAGTAATAGCAACTTATGAGATCATTTAACAAGACAAGAAAAGGTAACATTACGAATTGTGTTATGATGATATTTGTTGAATGGAGCATTTAGGAAACTTCTTTAGCAGCATGGAATGCAACATAGCTCAGTGGTGAGAGTCATAAAGTTCAGTAGTAAGTATATAACCGACCTAGAATACAATTGTATATCACTTGGCCATGCTACATTTGCTCAGTATTTATTTATTTTTTTGCTTACAATTGTAGGAAAAGAGCTAGGCAGCTCTCCTAGACCTCTCCAAGAAGGACCTTAGCTTATCAGTTAACTTTTATGACAGTCAGATAGTCAAATAGAGAACTGAAGCAACTTCTAGGACACCAAGTAGATCAGAGAGCATAGTGCAAAATTACACAAGAAGTGCTTCAGAATAATTTGAAATAAAGGCAACAACTCTGGGGAGCATTTGAAATACACAGCTTTAATAGCTATATTGGAAGATGGTAAAGAAGCGCATTGACTCTATATGTGATGGAAAACAGGGAAAGGGAGCGCCTGAAAAGACTACAGGTTTTAACAAGAAACTGAATATCCAGTCACTCACCATCAGTGGATATTGCACTACTGAAAGAATAAGAAGACAATACCTCAAAAGTTTCAAGAAATCCAAAATAGAACCTTTCTTTTGCACCCATTATATTATATTGTCAAAACTAAAAAATGATGAAGTAAGTCTGACATTCATCTCTGCAAACATGCATATGTGCCAAAAGATTTATATTTACATCAAAAACTTTATTTACGTGTAGTTTTTTTTTTTTTTTGGGTATATGATTTACGTGCATTTATAGTAACTATCTCAGACTATAGACAATAAATTGAACACTCCATAATCCTCAGTCCATAAATCGACGAATCACTTAACTCAAAGCCGCGTCATCATATATTTTAGCACCATAATTCCAAATTCACGGCCACACCTTCAAAACCACATCAAAGTTGCACGCCACAGTTCCAGTTATTCACCCAAAGACAAAATCAAATAAATAATTCACAATCCAGAAGACGAACTATCTTACATCCGGAAAGAACTAACATGATCAGTTAAAATTATATACGTATATACCCGCTGACGGATCTATGCATGGCGTTGCTGAAGACCGACAGCCCCGACGTCATGGCAGCGAAGAACCCTCCCGAGCTCCGATCCTTCTCCGGACTTCCCATCTTCTTCCACGAAACTAGAATTCAAAATCACCAAATACCAAATTGGGAACCCTAATTCGATCACTCAAGCGATCACGTGGCGCGAACGAAATCTCGACTTGTCAAAATTATTATCAACGCTATATAATTCAATATTCATCCATTCGGTGTAGCAGAATGGGGAATATGAGGAACAGAAATGGGTAAAATGGGAATGGCAAAAATATACAGCGATGAACCAATGGGGCTAGTTGGCGGTTCTTGCTTTCGATTTTCCTCTGAACAATTGCGCCACTGGCTCGTGTGGAGCGTGCAATGCATGGTTCAAAGTGAGCCGTCGACGGAGACGGCTCTGCGATGTGTAGCGTTGTGATGCGAAAATGTGATTGGCGGAAATGCGTGGACGGCTTCTAATTTAAACTTCCTTTAAAAAAATAAATTATTTAATTTAAAAAATTCAAACTTTCAATTTTAATTAAAAAAATTCAAAGCCTACAATTAGTATTCTTCCTACAATCCCTTATTCTTATCAAATTAAAACCGTTATTTTAACTTTGAAGCATATACTTCGTTCTCTGTCCATTAAGAGTGTGCGGTATTTTGATGGCGTGAATTTTAATAAAATGTTATATATTTTTGTGGTGGAGGAAAAAATTATATCAAAATTAAATAGTTAAGTCACATGAATACTTTATAATAGGCCATGTTTAGGTTCTTTTGTAAATAAAAAATATACGATGGTAAATTATAAAGAAAAAGTGTAATTTTTTTTACTTAAAAATAAAAGTTGCACGTTTTGATGAGCACCTTTTAAAATAATTTTTGCATACTCTTGGCATACAGAAAAAATGATATCTATATACTACTTTATATATATAATTTAGACTAAATGCGGATAATTTAGCATATCATTCAAATTTAATAGAAGTGAAACCGAGCATTATATGTTGTGCCTTTTTATGTGAAAAGATGGAGCTCTAACCCTCGTGTTGTTCTGGGTTGTTAAGAGCAATCGCACATTGAGCTCTTTTTTTCCACCGATCAATGATGGCGTGATACGTGGTCGTTTATTAACTTTTTTTTTTCTTAAATTTGATAAGATAATAAAATGTAAGTTGGTCCCACAAATAGTGCAAGTGCTTAGTGAGATGTTGGAAAAAAAATTAAGCACGTAAATAGTAGTGCTCAACGGATGCTGCATGCCCTCACTGACCAAAACATACTTTCATTTCCAACTATTTTTAATCACAAAAACTAAACTGCAGCGGACGACATCCGGCCGCAAACTTTTTTTTAAAAAAAAGTCGTTTTCATTTTTTTTTGTATATAACTTTATATACAAAAGATGTGAATAGCTTAGTAGTAGTACCGTAAAAACTTTTCACTCGTGGATTTGAATCTCACTCCCAATCAACAATTCAATTTTTTTAAGTTATAACGTTTTCGGCTTACTCAAAAAAAAAAAAAAAAAGGCCATGTTAGCTGTCGGGAGTTCGACCGACCCCTCCCCCATCTCCACTAAATTAGTGGAGATGTGAATCATGGAACGCATACTATAGCTAGAGTTGCGACATTTTTCATATTCCTTGTGCGTGGGATAAATCGCCAGACATTTTGGTTGGTGTTTGATAGCTCAAATTTTCTCTGTCAATGATCAATAAATATTTTTTTTTTCAGACAAACAGAATGGAGAAGAAAATGGATGGAATAGAGACATGTAAAGAATTCTTTTGAAGGGAAATGTAAAGAATTTTAGTTTTTAGAGGATTAAATTATTGTATTTATAAGAGGATTAAAGTACTTCGTTGAGGCTCGGCTGAGGCGTTGTCGGGTTGTACAAAATCACTGGCTACTGGATGCGAGGGATACAGAAACCCTAAATCACGCTCCGTTTCAAGGAACTAGGTTTCAACCTCAAAAGGTAAATAATCCATCTCCCTCACGATCCGGAAGATGAATCTCTTACCTCTCTCGCAGTCCAGAATATGAATTTTTCCCATTTATTTACAGTGCTCGCGTGCCGTTGGATTTCTGTTAAACGTTGTGTTCGAAGTATTCATATACAAATCCTTTTAGTATCTCAGATTGTTGATTTCCACATTGGCATCTCTTCGATGAAATCATGAATTTCTTATAAAATTTGTGGAAAGAAATTCAAGAGCTTGACACGCATTGCTAGAAGGATGTTTTATATATATATATATATATATTCCCCCTTTTGTAAGCTTTTTCTGGTGTTCTGTTTCCCCCATTCCCTTATAATTCTTGTTTGGCTCGTCTTTCTTTTCTTACTTGAAAGAAATCAACTAAGGTTTATTGGTTTATCTGGAGTTCTGCAAAATTATTACGAGGAAAAGAAAAAAAAACAATACCAGCGTAATGGGTTATCTTGTGAGCTTATTATTCATGCAGTTAAGTATACACAATGACATTTGCACCGCTGGAATTTGTTTTTCTCCACATGCACTTTTGATGTGTTAGGCAAAATGTCTCTCCTACACTAACTTTCTGTTAATTTCATTCTGTGAAAGATGTCTTACTCGTCCGAAGATGAAACTGATATAAGTGATTCAGAGTTGGAGGAGTATGTTGATCGATGCTATGAGCAGTTGAGGGATGAAAGCCACAAAGTGAAGTTTTCGGATGAGTTGTTCAGGTGCCCGTACTGCCCGGGGAAGAAGAAGCTGGTTTATGCATTGAAGGACCTTCTTCAGCATGCCTCGGATGTTGGCAAGGGCTCACAGAACCGGGACATCAAGCACAAGGGGAAGCATTTGGGTCTTGTCAGATACATAAAGAATGATCTCGACCAGGAAGGCTTGGCTTTAGAATTTGCTGGGCTGACTGTCGAGCCTTCCCCAGGGGACGGTGTGAATGTGTTGTTTGTGTGGCCTTGGATGGGGGTTGTAGCAAATCTTGATGGAGAGAGTATCTCCAAGCTCAAAAATGATCTTGCGAAGAGAGGATTTGATCCTGTCAGAGTCCGACCACTTTCTGAAGGTAGTTATGCAGTGGTGGAATTTAAGAGAGACTGGTCTGGTTTCTATAATGCGGTTATGTTTGAGAAGGAATTTGAGGTTGATCATCACGGGAAGAAGGATTATCTTGCAGCCTTGCATTCAGATGGCGTGTATGGTTGGGTTGCTCGGGCTGATGATTATAATGCGGAGGGTGTCTTGGGCGAGTACCTTCAGAAGAATGGAGATTTGAAGGCTATTGGCGATGTGGAAGCTGAGGTGAAGCGCAAAACTCGCTTGCTCGTTGCTGATTTGAGCAGCACTATTCAAGAATTGAGGGAGGACATTGAAAAAATTGAAAGAATGCACCTTGATGAATTTCAAGGAAACTACACTGAACCCTAATCAGGAAACCGAGTATAACCGAATGCTGGTCTTATAATGGTGGTAGCTTTGTTGGGAAAAACAGGTGTGTCATCCATCGTTTTGCCTGTATGTTCTCCTCCAAATATATAATGTTCGACTGGTCTCCTAGGAAGCACTTTTAGCTCTGCAAGTAGAAGTAATTGATGGCTATTTTGGTAAGTATTTAGTTTGGTGTAGATATTTTATGAAAGACTGGAATTTCTAGTTGTAATCTGCAGTTCTACTAATGTCGAATTGTTTGATGACTTGGAAAATGTCATGGGTGACTGCAATTGCCTGGTATGGACTGCTTCATATTTTTCGACTTGGCTTTGTTTCATTCATCAAGTACATCAAATATACATAGAAATTATCAAAAGGGTGCGACTACAAGTCTATAAAGCGTGAGCAATTCCCACAACCTCAATTTTGGAAAAAAAGTAAAATTACATTCTCTTTCAGATACATTCAAATTGTAGATGTTCACCACAAATGAGTACGTTATGTTCTTAACCTGAAGAATGGTATAAATCAAGACAACATACATACTATGGTGCATGGGAAGATCCTATTTCAAGAATACAAAAGCAGATGCACCAAGACACATGGACTAATGCTACGGTATATGTGATTTTTGAGGCTGTTCCTGCAGAATTTTGGACTCGATGTTCCTTTAGTGTGAAAACTTGCAAACGACATATGCTGCAGTGCAGTCCCCATCGGAATATTTCAGCATTACTTTCATAACTTGCTAATGGCAATAGGCATCATTTAAACATCCTCCTATACGAGCGGGTTTAGTCAGTGCGCTAGGCAAAAATTCTTGCCTTACATCCATCTTTGACGTCTACCCCTAGGCTGGACTAAGTAGATTCGACCATATACCCATTGTCGACCTGGTCTTGAGACAGATTGCTGCAATTATAAAAGATATACGGGATTCTGAAGTCAATAATAAATTTCCAATACCTTGATGAGACTGGATGGTTGCCAACAAGAAACTAAACCAGCTTTAGTGTTATTAGAGCAGTTAAATGAGCAAAATGAAGGACAAAAAATATGAGATGCTCATTTGGCCAGTAGCCATACATCATATGCATAGGTATACAATCTTTCTTTGGTTTTGTTAATGCAGCATGAAAAATAATTTGTCCAAATAATTTATTCCGCAAAAATGTTATAGGTACAAAATTCCAACTCAATAAGTATGCTGCACGGACATCACCAACATCTGGATATCGTACACGTACAAACTATAGCAGAATGGAGCAAAGATTCTCAAGGGGGTGGTTCATATCAGTTTCAAAATTCTTAATTTTAGCTCTTTATAAGATTGTATTTCTCAGTGCAAAGTTAATAGGAAGTACTTAATTCACCTCTACATTATATTTGAAACTAAAACTAACTATATGCACTTTCAAAACTAAGAGTTCATCAATATACTTACAGAAATATATAACTCAAGTACCTCAACCTTTGTTCTGAATTCCAATGAGCTTTCACATACATGACATTCTGCTCTATGTGGGGAATCATTGGACCTATCAGATCTGACAAATGCAAATACCTGCAAATAATGTAATGATTTAATTCAAGATTTAGTTCAAATTGCCACAGTGGGAATAACATTCTTTGCATATAAAAGGAAATATGACAGTACATTCAGTTGGTATACATTTCGCACTAACCTCTTCGCCACAATTTGGGCATACCCCTTTCAGTGCCACCAGGTCATTCTTCCAGAGTCCTTTAAGTGCACCAACTACAAGTAATTCCCCAGTAGAAAACAGATGAAATCAAAATCAGAAACTGTATGGTTTTTGAAATACCATAATTGAAAATGGTCAACATAAATAACAATCATCCCAATTGAGCTCCGGATGGAGAACAAGTTCTCAGATTTGTCACAAAATTTCTAGATACACGAGAAATGAATTAATTTCAGTAGTCCACATTTCTAAATATCATGCCACCTACTAGACATAATCTCAAAGCTAAAGCCTTTCTTGGTAAATTAAATGAGGAAAGGTAATGTCATCTAAAGTTCACCAAATTCTTCACTGAACAAGTTAGCAGTCAGATTTGTTTGAACGGAAACTTAATTTCCTCCCATGGCATACACGCCACTAATACATTTTCCCAAAAGCAAAGTTGACCACCAACCACAAAGAGGAGCTGTACGGCAAAGGGGTTATTTCATTCAATTTTACATAGTTTCAAACATAAGCACAATAGTAGAAAAATAAATAAATTTTGTAACTAAATAAATTTCAGGAATTTATAAGGGAAAACTTTGTTTTAATGGTTTCAACCTGTATTCGTGAATTATATAAACCAAACATTTCTAACTTCCACACGAATCACATTCACTTTATAAGTTTTTACAATCTGCAATAAAACTGCATATAAGACAACAAGTTAATATTATAAAGTCATTTACTTCGTCTGAATGAAATAATTTGCAGATGAAATGCCACCTGGACTTTCAAACACATAGGGACAAATATAAGTTTGTCTCAGCATCTGGCATGTAATAACAGTACATGTAACTGTGAGGAATACCAAGTCAGATTAATGAATAAAAACATTTACCTTATACTAGACACAACACAGCAAATTGGTATCTTAAAGACTGTACTTTATCATCCAGAGACGAAAATTAAAGAATCAATGTCAGAGTAAGAATTTTTGGTAGACTGCATATTTCATTACCAGAAGCTGATGCAATGGGGAACCCAACCACAGAACCAAACAACATGAAGAGCACGCCGTTAAATGTTGCAAGGAGTGCTAGCGAAGATCCTTGATTAATATTTGAAAATCCAGAATTGAACGCATCGTGATAAGCTTGAGCAACACTGTATACTATAGGTAGAAGACAGGCTGAAGAACCAAAGCCAAAGATCAAGAGCCATACACTAGCCAATGCAAAAACTTGTGAAGGATCTTCCTGCCCTACATGCATGTTCTTCAATATCAGATGCAGAGACAAGAGGGCTCATGTACAACTATTAGCACTAACAATACATGAAAAAAGAATTTGCACAACAGACAAGAGATAATTTGATATTAAGGACTACACAGTCAAGTCTGGAACTTACTCAGCACATCTGATACTAGCATATTATTGGGCCAAGCCTCCCAATATTGTCTTGCTATAGATATTTATAGAATATAGAGCATCTAATATTTTCTCTATCATAATTTATTCCAAAAAAGGAATGTTCCACATGTTTTGAAGCCTAATGCAAGGGTGCTTTGAAGAATTTTCGTTGCTCCATTATGAATCATTTTTCCCAAAAATAAGTTTGCATATGTTACCTTGCCTCATCCCAGGTCTCAAGCATGGAACTAAAGATATTGAAAACATCTCAATAATAATTTTCTTTCCTGCTTTAAGGAGCTGAATTTGTTTGCTAATGGCAGATTTAGAGAGTAAAAACATAATTCACCACTAAAGAAGCTCACATAAAACCAAATAAAAAAGAAATTTACTTTTCCTCTCCCTCATTAAACAACATTTTGAGAACTTTTTGCAGCCTTACGCTTGCAGGCACTCCGATATCGACTAAACATCAATTTATAAATATATTTGCAGAATAATACCGTTTAATAGATAATATTAAGGGCAAACATTATAAAATGGAATTACCACAGCATCGGCATAGGTAGATTGGCGCCTGAGACTGCAACGCGGATACTTGACAACGCATTTGGAGCCATAACACCGCAGTTTTAACTGTCATAACAATAGAGTACGATAATCAACACAAATTAAACAACCATGAAAATCAAATCAAGGAACAATACTAACGGAAACTGAACTGTAAAGATAATTCACCTCAACTTTGTCAAACATGTCATCGACAATCAACGGCTGGCCGCTATAGTAAGCATCACGAGCCTTACAAAACAACCAAAAAATGAGTGAGTACCAAATAATTCAAAATTAGCTAAAAGGACAGTATTTACTATTTATAACTCACTTGACAATACAAAGCTTCTAGCGTTTCCTGACTGGCGGTTTCTACTGGTCCGACGAAGATGCAAGACGGTCCTTCGATTCGATAACGGCCGTCGTACGCTGCGGCGTAGGCGGTGGTCGGGACGGCGTAGCTCCGGGAGGATATACGGACCGAGAAAGGCGCTCCGGTTCGGGAACCGGTTCTAGATAGCTCGACGACGGTGGAGGCGATCACGTGAGGAGTGACCGGGGGGCACGTGCCGGCCATGAAAAGCAAAACCAATTTCCCGGTTTTCAGAAATATTTTTTTGGTAATTTCATTATTTGTACGAATACTGTTTGTGGCCACAAAGCGTAGAGGATTTTAGACGACGGAAATTGCCTTGGCTTTGAGGTTGGGGGCCAATCATTTTTGTTTAATAATTTTGGATTCTTTGGACAATTTGGACCACTATTTGTGTGCTTGGAAAAGATTTTATGAAACTATTTCGAGGCAATATTATAAAAAAAATCATTATTTGTGGTATTTATGTCTCTTTTCTATATCGACATATATTTAAAAGATGTTTAATATGATGGAATGGAATAGAATACGACAAAATCGTTCGGGGGACACGGGCTCGACTTGATGATGATCATCGTCGTGTTTCCTCGCCTGCGGCAGCACCATCACAGTGTTGTCCTCCTAAAATGCCATGTGATCCGACCCGAGACCAAAAAATGGTCCATCCTGTTCATGGCCCCCACTTGGGCCGGGCATTCAGCAGCTCGAAAAGATCCTTGGCGCCCGCGTCCTTCCTAAAATATGACCCATTGATGGAGGAGGAGGTCTGGAAGGCCATCTAATTGAGAAATAATTCCTTGGTCTAGATACACCACATGACAATGTGAGTTAGTATGTTTATTTGACAAGTGGAATGTTAGTAGGTCCACATCCAGGTGCACATTAAAACTGACGTTACACTTGTTAGAAAATTATTGGTTAAATACACTAACTCATATTGCCGCGTGATATGTTTATACCAGAAAAGTTTTTCTCCGTCTGATTGAGAGAAGGGAGGATATCATGTAGGAAATTCTGGATGGGAGGATAACAACAAACGAACAAACAATATGCGGAATCTTTGAAAGTCGTGAACAACACTTTCAGATCAAATCAATTTGGTCGGTTCATCCAAAATATTTGATCGGATAAAGTTCAGAGAGTTTAGAGCAAAGTATGTTTCGTTCTATGTGAAAATGAACCGAGAAAAACTGTTAAAAAGCGACCAAAAATGGTCTCAACTGCCATGCACCCGGCCGGGTGGAACTCTGCCAGAGACACACCCGGCTGGGTGGAACTCTCTGGACAAG
>JAYDZE010014887.1:0-10165 GCA_034509125.1 Monilaria moniliformis
AAAAGGAAATCCACTAATTATCAAAACGAACAATATCCGACAACCATGAAGGAAACTCGGACCTCCAAACAACCTTAGAGGACAGATTTGCAGCAAATTGCGCAAGGCAATGTGCCGCTTGATTTGTTGTACGATACATATGACGTAATCCTACTAAGACATTTGCTCTTGCTGCTTGCATGATGTCTGCTATATTTTCTGGTAAAAATTCAAAACCCTTGTCTTCATCTTCCATCGTTGTTGCCGCTAAGATGGAGTCGGTATAGATCTCGATTGGCTGAATCTGTTGTTCCAAGCAGAAGGTAATTCCATCCACAATGGCTAGGATTTCGGCGATCATCACGTTAGACCTTGGTTGTTTCCGTTCAGACATAGCTGCAACCAATGTACCATTCCAGTCCCTAACGATTATTCCCACTCCGAACTTGCATTCGTCCTTGTTGGAAAGAGCATCCACATCAACCCGGTATACTCCTCTTTTGGGTCGGCACCATTTCCTGTCACCACACCTTACTCCCGCTTTCTGAATACCTGTATAGAGTTTCCTCGCGCTTAGATGAGCATCCCTCATTGCCTCGCATTCCTCTTCAGAAGGTTCGATATCATTGGTGGCGTCATCATGTGTTAGCCGACAGACAAACCGCCATATTTGCCACACCATGAGGCACCAGATTTCATATTCTACTTCATCGTGTTTCTTATGAATAGCGGTAGCAATGTCCCCAGCTCCCACGACAGCTCCCTTCCTTGTTATCTCCTTGTATCTGCTCTTTTTCCAAATATGGCGAACCCTTGGGCATGCAAAGAACACGTGAGTTGTCGAGCCCCATCTATCCTTACACACGGGACATATACCATCCGATGGAACGTGATGGGTTTTTAGATTCCCAGGTGCTTGGATAAAATCCTGAAAAACCCTCCATAGGAACACTTTAACCTTTAGAAAAAGCGAGGTGTGCCAAACATGTCGGTTCCACCATTTCTGATCATCTTTGCTTGTATGTGGATGTGTTTCGAACATGTCTTCGTGGAGGAGATATGCCGACCTCACCGTAAAAGAGCTGTGTTGTTCTCGAGCCTACCATCGTTCATCTCTAGTCAATTTCTCGCCGATTGGGGTTTGCAGGATAGCGCTGATCTCGTGTGGGGGGAATCTCTCTTCCAGCTTCCTTATGTCCCACTGTCCATCATTTGTAATTAATTCATTCACGACCTCATTGTTGCATTGATCAGCGTTTCTTCCTTTGACCCGGCCTTCCTTTGTCCTGATCACCCATCGAGCTGTAGTTATGTTGATAGTCTGACCATCTCCCACCCTCCAACGTAGTCCTTTATCCACCAGCTCCCGACTTCCTATAATTGATCGCCAGACATAAGAACATCGAGGGCGTGCCGTGGCTTGGAAAAAGTCTGTATCCGGGCAATACCGAGCCTTGAATATTCTTGAAACCAGGGTATGAGGGTATGTGATCATCCGCCATAGTTGTTTTGCCAAGAGGGCCTGATTGAAGCTCTTGAGGTCTCTGAATCCAACCCCTCCTTTAGCCTTTGGTTTGCAAAGCATCTTCCACCTCGTCCAATGCATTCTTCGTTTTTCCTCCTTATCACCCCACCAGAAAGCAGCACACATTCTATGAATATCATCACAGATCCCGTCCGGAATTTTGAAACATTGCATGATGTAAGTAGGGATCGCTTGCAAGACGGCTTTGATCATAATCTCTTTGCCTCCCACTGAGAAATCCTTTTGATTCCAGCTCATAATTTTCTTCTGAATACGCTCCTTTAGATAGCTAAAATGAATACGTTTTTGTCGTACTGAAAACATTGGCATTCCCAAGTAGCGACTATGCTCTATATGTGCTCGTATAAGCAGAATCTCTCTAATATCTTTTCCTACCGCTTCTGGGGCGTTGGGGCTGAAGCATAAAGATGATTTGTCGGCGTTTATCAGCTGCCCGGATGCTTTCTCATATAGGAGTAAGATCTCCTTGATTTCTGTCGCCCCCTGTGCATCCGCTTTAATGAAAATGAGGCTATCGTCAGAAAAGAATAAATGTGTGATACTCTCCTTCCCGGGCGCTATGGGCACCCCTCGTATCCTATTGTTTTGCTCAGCTGTGTGAAGTAGTGATGATAGCCCTTGGGTGCATATAACAAAGAGGAAAGGTGATATAGGATCTCCTTGCCTCAGCCCCCTCGAAGGGCGGATTTCGCCATACACACTTCGATTAAGAATAAAGGATGTCTGCACTGTACTTACACATTGCATAATGAGGCTGCAAAATCGATCAGGGAATCCCAGCTTTTGCATTATTGCCTCCAAGAAAGCCCATTCTACTCGGTCATATGCTTTACTCATGTCAATTTTTGCCGCTGCATACCCGATCTTTCCTTTTTTCCGGTTCTTCAACCAGTGCTGACATTCAAAACTAACCAACACATTATCCGTGATCAAGCGTCCTTTGATGAAGGCACTTTGATTTTCATCTATCACCCGTCTCAGGACTTGTTTTAGGCGGTTTGCTAGGACTTTAGCAACTATTTTGTACATGGTGTTGCATAAATTTATTGGCCGAAAATCAGCTGTTGTTTTTGGATGATGAGATTTTGGAATTAGACATAGTAATGTCCCATTCCATCTGCCAATATTCCTCCCCTCATTCAGAACCTCCAACACCTCCTTCATAACGTCCTCTCCAACGGCTGGCCAGAATTTTTGATAAAAGCTCGCGTTCAGGCCGTCTGGGCCCGGAGACTTAGTTGGATGCATCTCAAACAAAGCAGTTCTTATCTCTTTTTCTTCGAAATCTTTGCTCAGGAGCTGACTATCTTCATCCGATAAGCGTTGGCTGATTGTTGCTACCACCTAATCTATGTCCTGTCTAGTCGGCCTGTTAGAGGAGAAAAGAGAGGTGAAATACTCTTTAATAATCATCGCTTTCTCCAGTTCCGAACTCCTGATTGTCTTTGTTGCATCCTCCAGCTCACGAATCTCGTTGTGTTTTCGCCTTTTCGAAGCTTGTGTATGGAATAATCTTGTGTTTCTGTCTCCATTTGCCAACCAATTTAGTCTAGCTCTTTGCTTCCAGTGAATTGCCTCCATCTCCACTGCCATTTCAATCTTCTTAATGAGCTCATTCAGTTTTTGTTGTGTTCTTTTACCATCTATGTGCCGTAATAACCGTCGGCGCTGTTCCCGCATCTTCTCAATATCTTTCGCTTTGATGTTACCTTTTACGCGCGCCCATTTTTGGAGGAAAGAGCTACATCCCTCAAGCTTGGTTAATAAATCCCATTGACCTCTTAGAGAAGACCACTCTCACAGGAAATCGGGGACAAAGTTTTTGTCCATAAACCATTTGTCTTCAAAAAGAAACCTCCCTCGTCCTTTGGATGTTAAAGTATCTCCCTCCCGTCTAAACTGGCACAGGATTGGCCTGTGGTCAGAGCCATAGAAGTCCAGATTCTTAGTCGTAGTTGTCTCGAAACTCCGCGTCCAAACACCGTTGATCAACACCGTATCCAGTCTAGCGTAAATTGGCTCCTTCTCTCGATTATTGCACCAGGTATAACTTTTGTCGGCATCCGGAGTCTCATTTAGGCGGCAGTACAACGCTGCTTCTCTAAAACGAGTCATTTGCATAAGAGGTCTAGATCGACTGCCTCGCTTTTCCCCTTCCGCCATAATTTCGTTGTAATCTCCGCCGACCATCCACGCTTCATCAATTTCATATTCAAGGTCGGAAAGTTTACGAAGAAGTTCCTATGTAAATCGTCGTTGTTCTATAATAGAATTTCCATATATACCCGTGAATCGCCATCTTCCCACTCCATCAACTACTAAACAATCAATGTGGCCTTCTGAGTACGATTTGATCTATACGTCAATCTTTTCATTCCACATCAGTATCAGGTCGCCCTTCTTTCCTTGCGAATCAACACAGAAGAGGTCGTTCATTCCTAAAGTTGATTTCCACCAAGAACACTTCCGTGAGACAAGCCTAGTTTCACTGAGAAAAACTAAGCTTGGGGTAGTCTTTGCGAGCAGCTGTCGCAATTGGAAGAACGCTCGTGTACTACCCATCCCGCGTGCGTTCCAGATCAAGCAACTCATGGCGATCGGTGGGGCTGTCTCGTAGCCTCCGCCGTTGAGCTTTTGGTTTTGTTCATATCTTCCTCATGGCACATGTGTTTTGTATCTCAACCATAATCTTCTTCCTCTATCCAGTTTGCCCCATTTTTCCCTCCTAGAAGCCTGAGCTCACCACTGAGAAGTCCAGCCATTCCTGTCTCTTTTTCTTTTGGCTTCAATCTTTCCAGTCTCTTCCACCCCTTTTTATTTTTTGGTGTCTCTTTTGTAGCGTGGTTAGGCGGTGTAATGGTTTCATTATTCTCCTCCGTATTAATGTCAGTTACTTCCTGTTGCATAGCAGCTCCCCAGTACGGTTCCAACTCCTGACAAGTATCGCGTGCCCTTACTCTACTCGGTGTTCCTGGATGTCCCAGGTCTCGTCCCTCCTTTTCAGGTGCTTTCTCCAAAGTATGATGTTTGTTTGATGTTGTATTAAATGCTTCCGCCTGTCGCACTTCTTCATCTCGCCTCCTGGTACTTCTATTAATAGTAGCTACGGATGTGGAGCCATCCATTGTTCCGCTTGGGGAAGCCCCACGTCGAGGTCGTCGCATCTCTTTCGTACGTACTGCTTTCAGCCACGGTCCAAACGATTTTTTTGTTTTATCTACTCCTTTCTCCTGACAGTGTCGAAAGTTATGGCCGATCCGACCACAAGCTGAGCAGAATTCAGGTAGTCGTTCGTATCGACTTAGTATTGTTTGGGCAGCATTCGTGTCTCCTGCTGTTACTCGAACACTTCTTTGAAGGGGCTTATTCACATCCCTCGTTACCCTAATCCTTGCATACTGGCCAATGCAATTACCCCCATCCCCAGTGTCAATCTCTTCGACTGTACCCACTGCTTCTCCAATCTTGCGGATGGTAGATGGGTTCATGCATGCTAACGGGAGATTATGACACTGAATCCATGTCGTGAAGTCGGTAAACTGGACATCCGTGGCCTTCTCAAGTCCTTTTGGTTCCTTAAAGAGAAGAAGGTTGTCGAAGAAGTGCCATGGACCATCGTATAGTGCGTGATTTCGATCTTGTTGATTTGTAAAGATTACCGCAAAGATATTGTGACCCACAATCTCAATATCAGTTTCACCTCTGGTTTTAAGTATACGTGGGAGATGGGTTCTCAGAGTCTCCCTATTCACTACCCTTGTTGCGAATAATTTTCCAAGTACCATCTTCCTTGTATGTGCTCCTTCTTAAAATTCTCGGTATTCATCAGTTGCCGTATTTAATATTACCACCGGTGCATTAGCCTCTCTCTCCAGATCTAACTCTTCCACCAGTCGAGTTATTTCTTCCGGATCCATTATAGTTCTCTTCCTGTGACCACTGCTCTTGGACCAAATCCAAGGATAACTTCCCCGTAAAGGATGGGGTTCCGCGACGCTTCTCTGAACCCTAGGGCGCCGCCTAGGGTTTTACGCAAGAAGGATAAAATCGAAAGATATGATATTAATTACTTTCATCAGCCCACAATAGTTATTTGCTTGTCAAACAACCGGGCTGAAGCAACGTCACCATATTGACGTGAGCAATAAACTTGGAAATAGATTAAATATTAATTTATATGTGAAACCATATCTTGTATTGGAAAAGCTTATTGAACAAGACATTTATCCAACCGCGTCTACCTATAATTGATATCATACTACAGTTTTGTATGTGGCTGCTGAACGTCAATTTTTGGGATTTATTAATTGTAACTCTTTCTTATTCACTATGCAATATACACGTACACTCTTTCCGTCCGATATTAAGTATCCTATTTGGGAACGATGCATGTTTTAAGAAATACCAAGAAATGTGAGTGAAAAAAGTTAGTGCAATGTAAGTCTCATTTTTATATATTAATTTAATAATAAAATGTTAGTATAATGAATTAGTGGAATGTGTGATCCACTTATCAAAAATAGTAAAAGTGAAATGAAACATTTAATTGTGGACAACTCAAAATAAGACATTTAATGACGGACGAATATAATATAATTTATTTTTAAAACATATCAAATAAATTTGTACCTTTCAATACTCATGTTTGAAATAATTATCATGTTAAAAAATTTAGATTTCTACAAAAATTTAACTATAATTATCATATGCATATTTTTATACGGATACCTAGATCACCATTTCCAAGCCAATATTTCAACTAGAAACATAATATAGTCTACTAGTTGTACATTCTTAATTAGCTAAAATTCCACTTAACAGTAAAGACATGTGCGTAAACTACCTATTTCCAACTTGCATCCTACATGCATTATAAAATATATATTTTTCTTGTAGTTGAAATATAAAATATTACTCGCATTGGACAAAATAAATTCAGTTGAAGTCAAAATTATTTTATTCTTCTCGGAACCTAGAGAAATAATTTTGACTAGAAAAGTTATAAGAATTTGTTGCTTTTTTCTTCTCTTTTCACATTTAGAGGAAGATCATTATCTTGCTTCCTCATCTTATCAATTATTAATTCATATTGTTCAATTAATTACTTGTAGTGTCTTCACGGTCCTATTAGCATAATTAAATTAGTGATGATTTAACTTTTTTTATTTACATTGTGTCTTCTCAAATAAATTATTTGAATATTACAAGAATGGAGAGTGTGAGACAGATAATTTGTAGTAAAAGAATTGCGCACCATCTATTCAATGGTTCAATTCCTATTCAATGGTTAGATGATTTGCTTTAGTCTTAATGTCATCCAATATATACGTCGGGTCATGAATAATTGTGTTATTGTTAATAACCGATCGTTTAATCTTATAATATCATCCAATATATATGTCGGGTCATGAATAGTACGAGAATTAAAGATGAAATTTTATTTGGATTAGAATCTCATTAGGTTATCCACAGTCTTGTCTTTTAACCATTCATTCTCATACACTATTCATCTACTATTCATGGATACTACAACACTTTTTACTCCATCCCTTAACGAAGAGACAACATATGCACTCGTCATCTCTTAACCATCTCTTCCCTTAACTATTCATGGGTCCCATCTTTTAATTTTTTATTCATTTCTTGTTTATTAGATTTATTATATTTTCTAATTAAATTCAATTTTTGATTTAATAAAATAGACGAAATTCATTAAAGAAATTAAAATAACATATTTTAAAATTCCTAATATTACATAATTTAAAATCGAAATTACATGATTAAAATTTCCTAATTTAAAAATCGAAAATTGCATAGTTTAAAAATTCTAAGATTACATTATTAAATTTTCAAAAAATTCTAACCTTTCGGCAACATACCCAAATCCTTCTCAAGATTAGTGATCAATCTTCAGTGCACGTCCAATTGTTCAGACGTCATAGCACTAGTATCTTTGTAATATGTCTTCGCCAACAAGTTACACATTAGCGTTTTGTTGACCGCCGCCATCGCCTCCGGATTCGCACTGCTCGACGCCGGCGCTTTTCCCCTTCTTTTCGCCGCATGCATTCTGATCGGAAGGGCTCGATCCAACCTCCCCGCCACCTCCGAGCTCGCACTTTCGGATCCTTCGCCACCACTCGTGAAGTAGGTTCCGCTCGAGGTGTTCTTCGTGCGCTTCAGCGCCGATTCGAGGCCACCCGCCCACTTGTCGATGCTTCGGACCTTATTCCGAGTTGTGGCGTACTTGAATGGTCTACCGGTGTCGTTTTGGTAGACATGCATGTCGACTTTTAGTATATCCACCTCGTTCGCGCTGATTGGCCAATCCTTTTCCAAGTTGTTGTAGATGCCGCAGAACTTGGAGATTTCCGGACTAACTCAGTCGAAATGAGCCCGGACCATCTTCTAAGTGCGCGGCGGGACGCGCTTCGGTCGGCTACCGTTGTATGCAGCGCCAACCATTTCCCAAAAAACTTTGGTTTTTTGTTGGTTGCCGACGATGGAATCCTCGCTAGTGTCGACATACACCTCGAAGATCCATTTTGTCTCCTCCGAGGTGTATGCCGCTCGAACTTCGCGGCTCGTCGGCTATTCGGAAAGTTGGATGTCGTCCAAGTATTGCGTGGGGATCTTGTGCTGGGTGGGGAGCTCGTGGGGGTGGGTTGCGGAGTGAGCGGAGCCCGGCGTGTATGCCCTGTATGCCTCATTCACTAACCAATCGTGCCATTGGGGTTGGTTGTCGTCGCCATACATTTTTGCACTTGAAAATTAAAAGAATGTGATGAAGAAGATGAAGTTGAAAGAGAAATAGATGGAATAGTTGTGGAAATTGAAGTGGGGGAATAGGGTATTTATAGGAGTATGTATGAGTTTAAAAAAAAAAAAAAGAGCCGGTTTTTTCCTTGGGAAAAAAAGATTTTTTTTTTTGATTTTTTTTCGAATTTAGAATTTGCCCGTATTAAAAAAAACGGTAAAAAATTCGCCCGCTCGAGGGGGGCGAGTGGGCAGCATGCGCTAATGCCGTTGGCCGTGGGGGCGACGGGCGGGAGGCCAGCCCTATTTCCCCCGAGCCAGCGATGCCCGTCCCGTCCGATGCGATGCAGCGAGGCCCGTCCTGCCGAGACAGGACGCAACCTCCCCGCTGCGGATGCCCTTATATATAGCAAACATGTCATAAAATGTACATAGGTTAGAGTTCATGGCCCGCATTTCTCCTATTCCCCAATTCAAAAAAAAAAAAAAAAAAAGTTGATGAACGAAACGATCCTAGAACTCCAATGTGCCAAGTGTTGAAGACATACATAGTACATGTATATCTGCATGAATTACATCCCAACTATACATAACAATATGTAGCCAAACCAACACATAGGTTTTCAAAAACCAAATTCATTTAATTTCTTCCAATTGAAATGATTTTGACAAATTTAATTTAATTGCAGCAAATTAATCATAACCAAAGTTCCATTTCCAATATGTCTTCTTCAAATGGATCAATCCAGAAACCTCCTTGAAACTCTTCACTACTACTAGAGCTGCTTAAATTGCTTCCAACATCTGAATAATTCGACAAGGTCAATGCATCATTCTGCATTTCTCCGAAAACCCCGAAATCATGGAACTCCTCTAAATTAAATTGGGGTGAAAATAATTCACATGGTTGTGTGAAAATATCATCTTGATCTCGTAACGAATATAAATCCATATTCTCATCACCCTCCTCTTTATGATCGGAATCATCGCGACGTCGGCCACTGCCGCCGCGCCTCTTTAAGTGGGCGTGCCAGTAATTCTTGATCTCATTATCACTTCGTCCATGAAGCTCCGCTGCAATGGCTGACCACCTGCAACGGAAAATCTAGTTGTTAGTTCAAATACATCATTCTAATCCAAAATTATTACATTATCATAATTAACATTAAAAATAAAATAAAATAAAATTACTTGCGTGTGTTGGCTTAGCGGGAGTGGTTAATGTCTGAGGCCAAAGTTCAGTGTGGTGCCTTCTTTAAATTAATGCTAACATTATATAATAAAAAAGTTAATTAAAATGATTAATTTCATACTTGTTTCCGAGTTCATCATGTAACTTGATGACAAGTTCCTCTTCAATCTTGGTGAATTTTCCTAGTTTGAGGCCAGGCCTCAAATAATTCATCCACCTCAATCTGCAGCTCTTCCCACATCTAGCCAAACCTAATTAATTTAATTCAAAGAAATTAGTCAATTAGAACCAGTAATAACAAGATTAGGGTTCATGATAACATTGATCTCAATAGCATGAAATTAAACTAAAATTCACGTTTGATCGGAAAATTAAGCTGCGGCTTACCGGCTAACGGCGGCAGCCGCTGCCAGTTGGCGTGGCCGAATCTCTCGATGTAAGCTCTCAATCTGTCATCTTCTTCTTTACTCCATGCTCCCTTCTTAATTCCATTGCTGTCAAAGGTAGGTGCCCTCACCATTTTTTGTTTTTATCTTAGAATTTCAAAGATGCAGCACACTTCTATATATATATTGATAGGATACGCAGCCCAACCCCTGCCAAGTCTGACCCATCTCGCTAGGCCTGGCCCAATGACAACGCGGCCCAGCCCACAAACCACTAGCTCGGCACGACCAGGTCGGCGCAGCCAG
>JAYDZE010014898.1:0-10164 GCA_034509125.1 Monilaria moniliformis
GTGAACAGGTTTACCGACGGAATTTAGGAAATTACCAACGGAAATGTCCGTCGGTAAAACGCGTGTTTTTTGTAGTGGACAACATACTTTTATACCCGATTTTGATCAATATCATCTGCAGAAATCTCTCCCAGCATAACTCAAGAATGTACAATTCTTCATCTGTCGACATAATGGAGCTGGAGATGGCGACTCTGAAGCAGATCTGCTTGAATACGCGTCATTGTACGTTGCTTAGCTTCGCCCAGAGACATCGACTCCAAATTCCAGTATATGCAAGTGTTTCAATTAACAGACATGGATATGAGTATGCATCTGGCTAAGGTATAGGTGGAACCCTAATCTGCAGGCCAGAGCTTAGGAATATGTTCAATTGCTTCAGTTGCTGAAGGAGAGAGAGAATGACAAAAGAGAGAGGAGGGAAAAAGAGGTGAGGTGAGAGATAAAATATTGCGTAAGATGAGAGAGAAAAAGACAAAAATGTCATTGTATGGTTGGGGGGCAATTTCTTCCAAAAAATAGGTCAAAAAGTGAAAAAGTATCTCAAACGATATTACGTCTTAGTATAGTTACCGCAAATGTCAATATTTTAGTTTAGGTACCGCAAAGATGTGACCTCCTTAGAATAGTTACCTTTTTTGTAATTC
Organism: Monilaria moniliformis; assembly: GCA_034509125.1. Taxonomy (NCBI): domain Eukaryota; kingdom Viridiplantae; phylum Streptophyta; class Magnoliopsida; order Caryophyllales; family Aizoaceae; genus Monilaria; species Monilaria moniliformis. Next base: position 648 of record JAYDZE010014898.1, read on the forward strand.
ACTATTTTATTTAATGCGTACCTCTATATTTTGAATGTAGTATTGTAATTTTTTTAATTAAATTGATATTATTAATGTGGGCTTATAAACGATCACTGCAACAGAGAAAATCTGACACAATCAACATAAAATTAATGGGTTTTTGCAGCCACAAGTAGCAAAAATAGTAAAAAATCAAGAGAAGAAAGTATTAGCAGTAAATCTCATATGCATAATTGTGTATCATCGTATGCAATTTTATGTTCAATTATATACAATTTTATATTCAATTATATGTAATTTTTTTAAAAAAATCTTATAACAAATTGAGTTATAATTACACCCTTACTACAATAAAAATAGCATCCATCAATTTAAAAATGAAAAAAAAATGGATCCTAAGATCTACGAGGTACCTTAGTTGATAATAACAATTGCAGTTTGATTAAGGCCCACAAAAAATGTGGCATCTACTCCGAATATGATTCATCCCAGACGCATAATTGTGGCGCATTCTCTCTCTTTCGGGCGATTTTGCACCGAGAGCCACTGAGTCTGGACAATTGCAGCTCTATCTCGCCAAAGCTGCCACATAATCATGCTTCGAAAAGTAGGACAACTAAAGAGAGTCGAGTACCTTGATTCCCTCCAAACCATCTCAGCAAAATCGCATGCCACGAACAAATGCTAGCTATTTTTGAAATCCATCTCGCAAGTCCCACACTCTCCACCGCATTCGCTCGCCCTCTACTTGGGGCCCAGTTATAAGGATAGCCCTGTAGAGACAAATCCGAGAGACCCCTGTCGAAAATCTGTAAAAAGCCGAAGGGAGTGTTCATGCAAACCCCTTTAGTAGAACAGTAAAGTCTTCTATGATGGCCCATGGAAGCGGACTGGACCTACCAAGGTTGTGCAAAAGGTTCCAACTTCTTTGGGAGAAACCATAAAATGAGTGTCGCCCCCAAAGAGACTGAATGCATGTGAAGTTACAGTGGATGGTGAAGAGAAAGAGATGTCTAATTTATTTTTATTTTTATCTTTTTGTAATTTTATATAATCATAAAAACGTTGTTTTAAATGCTATCTTAGTTTTAATTTTTCAACGTTAAAATCGATTCGGAATAGTTCAATTTCTGGAAATACGTCGACAAATCGAACATTGGCGTAATTGATTTGAAATAAATAGCTAGTGTGCAAAATCAGCAAAATATATGTCCATAGTTCATGGACCAACCAATATCCATTTTTGTATTTTGCAAAAGTCAAATAGAACTAGTTAATTTCATTATATTGCATGCGTCCTCCAGTTTTGTTGCTCTTAATTGGTTCTTGTACATCCGGCCGCAACGAATCCATTTATTTTCTCATAAATAGCTATAATTATTAATATTTGTAACTAACTTTTGAGAGCATAAATTCCATTAGAAAAACCCCTCTTTCTCTGACTATGACAATATATGTGCATGTAGTACTATATTTGGATTCAAATTTACACATATCATGTTATGTATTTTGTATTTTCTTTAATATTTGAATCTCTTTTAGTTCAAATTCGAACAGCATCTGAGGAATCATCTCATGCCAAATGTTAAAAAGCACCTTAGTTTGAAACCAAAAGTTAGAATATTGCAAAAAATAAATCTTTTAGCAATTTGGTAATTAAGTAACAGTAAAGGACAAGAGGCGCACGCAAAGTAAAGTTGAGGTAGCATTGCATTTGAACAGCGAACTCAAGTCTCTATCCCAAAGAACAAATGGCCAATTGCATTCTACATATTGCTGCTAAAACAGACAAACTTTTCTTGCATTGGGTTTGTAGGTCAAGCAATCCCTTTTGTTGATGCTTATGAACCTTTCTTTGTATTGCTGATGCGAGTTCTTGCAGCTGAAAGTGCTGTTGTTGACAGTTCTATATTGAATATGGTTTTCAAAAAAGAAAAATAGGAAAAGAAAAGAAACAAGTCTAGTATAAAATTTGAAGGGCTTTATCAAGTGATTGGTCTTAAAGATGGATATCGAGAACGGCTAGGGAAGAATAGGGGAAAACTTTTTATTTCTTGTGTGTTAAAATATGTTTTTACATCTACTTTTATATGTGTACATTGAGCTTTGTAAGGTAAGAATATAAACTAAAAACAAAGAATAATATGGAGACTAATAAATTGATCTCTTCCTATGTTGGTGATTCTTTCCTTGTTGACACTCCCCCTCAAGTTGAGCAACGGCATCCCCGATACTCAACTTGCCAAGAACTTCCTTCAAATTCTTCGAGTTCACTGCTTTTGTAAGGATATCAGCAAATTGATCTTCTGACCGGACAAAGGGAAACTCAATGGTGCCATCTTCAAGTTTCCCTTTTATGAAATGACGATCTATCTCAACATGTTTAGTTCGGTCATGCTGAACAGGGTTTTCGGCGATGCTAATCGCGGCTTTGTTGTCACAAAATAATTGACTTTTCTGCACCGGTGGAAAGCCAATCTCAGTTAACAACCTTCTTATCCATAATATTTCTGTCAAACCACTCTTGACCCCACGAAATTCTGCTTCTGCACTTGATAGAGCAACCACTTTCTGCTTTTTGCTTCTCCACGTGACTAAGTTTCCACCAACAAAGGTGAAGTATCCGGCAGTGGATTTACTATCCGTTGGGTTACCTGCCCAGTCTGCATCTGTGTATCCATTAACTTCCAAATCTTTCCCTTTCCTCAACAAAATGCCATACCCGGACGTACCCTTTAAGTAACGAACAATTCTCAGAGCTGCATCCAGGTGATCTTCCTGTGGGCGATGCATAAATTGACTTACTATTCCCACTGCATATGCGATATCAGGCCGAGTGTGGGATAAATAAATTAGTTTTCCCACAAGGCGTTGATATCTCTCCTTGTCGGCTAGTTGAGCTCCCTCTTCAATTTTCAAACCATGGTTTTGCACAATAGGTGTATCGGCAGGTCTGCAATCCAGAAGTCCTGTCTCTGTTAGGAGATCAAGTACGTATTTCTTTTGCCGAAGAAAAATTCCCTTCTTTGACCTCAAGACTTCTATCCCAAGGAAGTATTTTAGCGTACCCAGATCTTTCATCTCAAATTCCTGAAATAGGATCTTTCTTAAGTTTTCAATCTTTTCTAAGTCGACCCCTGTGATGATCATGTCATCTACATATATGATGAGGCAGGTAACCAGATTACCTCATTTTTTGATGAATAGAGTATGATCAGAGTTACTCTGTTCAAACCCATATCTTAACATAGCTGACCGAAATATCCCGAACCAAACTCTGGGGGATTGTTTAAGACCATATAGTGTCTTCCTCAAGCCACAGACTTGATTGTCTTCAAACTCTTCAGAAAAACCTGGTGGGATAGTCATGTATACCTCTTCTTCTTCCTTAAGCTCTCCATGAAGGAATGCGTTTGTCACATCGAACTGATGTAACGGCCACTCTTTGTTTGCAGCTACAGAGAGTAAGATTCTCACACTATTCATTTTAGCAACGGGTGAGAAGGTCTCCGCATAGTCAATCCCATATGTCTGTGTGTATCCTTTGGCCACCAATCTTGCCTTATATCTTTCAATGGATCCATTGGGTTTTCGCTTGATAGTAAACACCCACCTACATCCAACCGGTTTCTTTCCTTGCGGAAGCACGCATTTCTCCCAGGTATTATTCCGGGTCAGGGCGTCCATTTCCTTCTTCATTGCATCACGCCAGTGCTTAAACTTCATAGCCTCTTCGACTGAGTGAGGGATCTGTTCCTCTTCATATAAGGCTGCTTCAAAAGCCCGTGCCATCTTGGAGAGATTTCCTTTAACAGTATTCGCAGTTGAATGTTGCGTCTTTCTTCCTTTCCAATCCGGAGAATATCTTCTCGGAGGAACTCCTCGGGTACTTCTGAAGGGTAGGACGTACTGCCCGGTATCTTCATCAACTCCAGAGTGACCTTCATCTTGATGCTCCAGTTCAGTATTAGTTTGGATGCCATCATCCCATGTTCTTAGGTTTCCCCTGTCATTGTCAGTATCATCATTGCTATTATGAAGAGTCCTTACCTCAGGATTTTCAGGACGAGGAGATACTGGGGCGTCGTCACCAAGTTCCACAGGTTGAGTAGTAGTGTCTGTAATTGGCCCAGCGGTACTGCTAACATTCTCTGTTGGGCCTACTGTCGGACTTGGTATAGTTGTGGGCAACCAAGTTAGCGGGTCACTTATATGATCTCTCTCCCCCTGACCGCTAAGATGGTGATAAAAGAATTCTCCTTCGAGAAAATCACAATTCATGGTGGTAAACATGTGGCATGTTTTAGGATCAAAACATCTATACCCCTTTTGATTCTTCCCATACCCGACAAAAACACATTTAACGGCACAAGGAGAAAACTTACTTCGTTCATGTTTAGGGATATGAACGAATACAGAGCAACCAAAAACCCTAGGCGGAAGAGTGAGAGGGGTAGGTATTTGTGCCTGAGATGATAACAACGCAAGAGGGGTACGGAGGTTCAAGATTTTTGTAGGGAGTCTGTTCAAGAGATATACTGATGTAGCTAAGGCTTCAGGCCAAAAGTACTTTGGAACATGAGACTCAATAAGTAAAGATCGAGTCATTTCGAGGAGGATCCGATTTTTACGCTCAGCTACCCCATTTTGTTCAGGAGTGTTGGGACAGGTAGTCTGATGAACTAATCCCTTTTCAGAAAAAAAAGCTTGCATTTGAGAATTAACATATTCTCCCCCATTATCAGATCTAAGGATTTGGATAGTGCGATTATACTGAGTATGAACTAGATGATAGAACAGTTTGAATTTCTCAAAGACTTCAGATTTATGTTTTAAAAAATAAATCCAAGTCATACGAGTGCAATCATCGATAAACAGCACAAAATACTTAAAACCTTGCCCTCCCACAACTGGAGCAGGCCCCCAAACATCAGAATGTATTAAAGAAAAAATGGTATCCATACGGGTATTATTGAGTTTAAAAGTCTGACGATGGCTCTTGGCCAAAAAACAAGTATCACAATGAAAATGAGATGTCTTAACTAATCTGGGAAAGAGGATTTTTAAATACCCTATGGATGGGTGTCCTAACCGACGATGCCACAACCAAGTCAGACGATCCGTAGGTCCGTGAGTCAGCATCGCAGTACCTTGTTGGGCTATTTCATCCACGTAGTACAGCCCGTTGCGTTCAGTGCCACGCCCAATGATCATCCCCGTCCGAATATCCTGTAACATGCAAAAACGAGGTTGCATGAGAAGGGTACAATTTAGATCTCTGGTCACATGACTGATTGATAAAAGTTTGTGTGAAAGGGTAGGAACATATAAACAATTCACAATTTTTAAGGTTGGTGAAATGTGAATAGTGCCTGCCCCTTCCACCACTGCCAAATCTCCATTGGCAGTCTGGACATGAGATTTGTTTGATGTCGTGATTTGGGTAAAATCAGCGGCATCAAATGACATCGTGTCGGTTGCTCCACAATCAAAGATCCACTGTGGATCCTTTTGTTCTTTTCCTGAAATTGTGCAAACAGTCGGAATAGTTTCCAAAATACCAAACCGGTTAGAACAGGGTATACTAGTATCAATTTCAGCACTGTGGTCCTCGAACTGCATTAATATGGAAGTTGAGGGGTCTTTTTCGATTTCCTGAAAACTGGAGGGGTCATTTTGCTGATACTGGTGGAGGCGGGGTCCTTTGAGCAATTTTGATAAATTTGAGGGACCAAATTGCAAGGGTAAGGGTTTTTTACCTTCTCCCCATTTGACACTCCTGGACACCGCCGCTGTTTCTCTCCCATGCTCTGCTGCCTGTTTTTCGTCCTCCTTTGGTGTGCGGTAGAGGTTGGGGGTGCTGCCCGCCGTCTTGGTGCTCGACACCTTGATGTCGTTGGTAGCGCCATCACCTCCAACCACCACGGCTGCTTTCGTGCTCCTGTTTCCGGGCTTGGTTTGCTTCGTTTCTTCCCACCATTCGGGGAAGCCGTGCAACAAAAAACACGATTCCTTCGTGTGTCTTCTTTTCCCGCAATGGGAGCACAGCAATTTTGCCTTATCTTCGTCCCGTCGCTGCTGATTCCACTGTCCCCGCGGCTGATTTGTTCTCGACCCTTGGCTGAAATGTTGTCCCCTGTCTCTTGTTGCTAGACCCGTACCAATACCAGATGTGCCGCCCGATGATGTTTCATGTCCCTCTGTTGCAGTTGAGCGGAGAATACCCGCATTCGTCGACTCCCGTCTTACCATCGCATATGCGTTGGTTACTGAGGGCAAAGGGTCCCGTTTGAGGATTTCCTTCTTTATTGGTTCGTATTGGTTACTCAAGGCAGCAAGGAATTGGTACAGCCGATGGGCTTGGATGATCCGGTTGTAAATCTCAATATCCTCCGAACATTTCATCGGATTGGGTTCCCTCCGATCTATTGTCATCCATAACTCTTGAAATTTATTCCATAATTCTTCAAGTGAATCTTCTCCTTGTCTCATGTTATTTGCTTTTCGATGTAGGTCGAAAACTTGCAACGAATCGGCACCGCTCCCGAACATGGTTGCGAGCCCTTCCCACAGTTCATGACCTGTCGGATATTGTGATACACCATTCACAAGGCTTGGTTCAAGGTTCTTGATGATCCAGGAAAAAATCCTGTGATCTGTTTGCTGCCATCGGGCAAATCCCGGATCTGTATCGGGGGGTGGTTTTGGCACTCCAGAAATGTGAGACGTCAAACCTCGTCCCCCGATTTCCCTTTTCATAAGCTCGGTCCATAAAGGGTAATTGTCGCCGTTAAGTTTGAACCCTATATCGACTGGTTCAAAGCTGATTGTTGGTTGGGGTTGTATGTTTAGTGTGTGCTACCCAGACTTTGGCGTAGCAATTTCATGAACTGCATAGTGAGTTCATCTGGCATTCCTTCTGGTTCTGACATATCTCTGCTTTCAGGTTGCTGTGCTGGATCTTAGTTGAGGGTTTGAGAAAGGTATCGGGCAATGATGAAAAAATTCTGAGCCATTATAGAATTAACCTGCTCTGATACCATCTTAAAGATGGATATCGAGAACGGCTAGGGAAGACATGGGGAAAACTTTTTATTTATTGTGTGTTAAAATAGGTTTTTACATCTACTTTTATATGTGTACATTGAGCTTTGTAAGGCAAGAATATAAACTAAAAACAAAGAATAATATGGAGACTAATAAATTGATCTCTTTCCATGTTGGTGATTCTTTCCTTGTTGACAATTGGATCATTTAGCCAAAACATTGTTTCCCCAAAATGAAATCAAGAGATATCTTTCCAAATTTCCATTCTCAAGCATGCATTTTCTTTTGTTGCAAATATATGATGATAAAATTAGGGATAAAAAGTATGAATGTTTATTCCATATTTTATAGAAAAAAATATAATCACATCAATATCTAATAATAATATTATTATGAATTGAAGTGAAAATAAGGGAAAAGAGATTGTGGATAAAGAATAAAAAAAAATGGTGAAAAGATAATACCTTTCACCATCCCCAATAAAAAAATAACGCGATGAGAAAACAAAGTATGATACAAGTGTTTCCGTAGCACCACTAATCACATATTAGTGTCCGTCGAGGTCACAATTAATCCAATAATATTAATATATTTAAAAGACAAGAAAAAGATTATAGAACACAAGTCAAAAGCTCATGTACCAATTTAACAATCTACACTTCTTTAATTTTTAAAAACAAATAAATGGATGAAAAAGAAGTGCATTGATTGATGTCGACCGCCTCAAATTCTCCAATTTCATTTGCTCCAATCGCCAATATTACAATTACAAATATTCTTCCCATTGTTTTTCCCCAATTATTGATCAATATGCACCAAAAATTAAACTTCACACGGTAATCAAGAACAAAAGAAAGAGGTGAACTATTTCCTAACAAAACTCAAAAAGCCCCAATATTAGGGGATCATTTTCCCAACTCCCAATACACAATTTAATTTTCAACTACCACGTCAGCATTTCACTTTTCAGCTACAATACTTTTATCCCAGCTCTAAATAATTCAGCCTCAAATCAGCCACAACTCTATTTTGATCATTTCATCATTTTTTATTATCTTTAATTTTATATATTTATTTCAATTAAGTTATTTGTAAAATCAAATTAGATAGATACAAATTCAAAAAGTACTTAATTTAAAATCCTAAATCACATAATAATGCACTCTTATTAATTAGTCTGATTTCTAAATTGTATCAGTATTTTGTAAAATAAAAGGCTAAGTTAAAAAGAAATAAAAAAAAATTGTAAACCACGTATGGTTTTCTGAACTTAATTGACTTTAATGTGAGCTTACAAATAATTGCGATAATTGCAATTTGCGGACCGACCGTGTGCAGCCAAATATTAATGCATATTTAATACCCAATTCAATCCAATATATTATTTCAAAATCATATATAAATTCTTGGGAGGCTTAATTCATTACTTGGATATATGAATTCTCAGAAACTAGTACTTCAATATTATGGTGAAATCAAATTTGACCTAAATTGTACCCTACATCGAATTCATGTTCGTTTCGGTTTTCTAATAAACAATTTGTGAAAGTAAACTGTTATTTCAAAAGAAAATAAAAATCTAATGCTTAAGATATTTAATTCCGAAAGCGGTTAAAGAAAAAATAAGTCATGGAACTTAATATTTGAAAATGGCTTGTTAGTCTTTCATCCCACGTCCAAAAATAAAGGTAAAATTTCTCTCTTATCTAGCTATAAAAGAGAGTCATTTACATCCCATATCTGAAAGTGAAGACCAAACTCTTCTCTCTCATATAGTTATAAAAGGGAATCATCATATTATTTAACAAAGTACAATCTTTTATCAACTTATAGGTCCAATTATAAAATATGGACTATTGTGAATTGTAGTATCAAATTTTCTAATTTTAAAATTTTAATATTTTATAAATAAAAAAATAAATTAAAATTTGCGGTTGAAATGCGGCGAAGGGAGCTGCAGTGCCGCAATGCTGCGGCGACAGCCATGTTTTCAGCTGCAAACGCGGCGTGGCTAAGGTGCGGCCGCCTCCTCCAACCCGGCTGCCGCTGTTTTCCCTCTTTTTGCGGCCGGGTTACTGATGCTCTTAAGTCCTTTTTTTTCTTCTTCTTTATATGTGGAATCATATTTCCAGATTTGGAATCGCAGAAATTGTGTGCAAATCGACCATAGATAGCTACTGCAGTCGCGCACAGAAAATAGGAATTAATTCACCTGTAAATTCAATCGATGGTGGCCCCAGCTTCGGCGACGGAGGCGAGCTTCTAGAAGTTGAGCTTCACGACCGTGTCCGCGAAGAGGCATGTGTCTTGCTCCATGTTCCTCTCCGGCACGTCCACCGCATAAGATTCCAGCATGATGGTGGAGATCCCGCGCGGAGAGCTCGTGCACTGTTGGATATTTTAGTGTAATAGATTAACTAAATTGACCAATATCGTCATAATAATACATCATATAAGTTTGGAGGTGCGGAGTGCACGCTTATATGAA
>JAYDZE010014909.1:0-10164 GCA_034509125.1 Monilaria moniliformis
TGACGCTACTTGTGATTCAACTGTTAACGTCGTGTACCATGAAGTTTTCCAAAATGTATGATGTAATATGTACTTTTTGTATCAGATTTACTAATATTATGATATGTTTGTCACATAGCTATAAAATTATAACCGCATTGACCAAAAAAAATAATTAAATTCCCGTGCATAGCACGGGTACTACACTAGTATCTATAAATACACGTACCATGTGCAACTTCGCTTAATGCAATTTTCGAATGAACATGTGATAAAGAAGATATAGTGAAACTGCATTTTTTAGACTTAATACTATTCGTATCGATGACAATAAATTTGCTAATGCTCGGAAGAATATCACCGTTAATCACTTTTTTTTTATCAAGATGGACAAAGACAAAATACACATAATAAATAGTTAAATACCACCTATATAAGAATTAAGAAGTATTACAAATTAGATTTTATTTTATATTTGAAAATACAAATTACACATACCACGCGTAACATAACTTTATGTAATTGAGGATGTCAAATTCAAATTAGGATAAATGCACACTTGAGATACTCTACTGATCGATATCGAATTTGCACCAAGACATAAAATCATTGTAGATGTCAATTGTGCTATTAAATATTACCATGATAAAACAAATGATTTATCAAATAAATATTAACTAATTAACAAAATAAATACAAACTTCATTTCTTAAAAATTGCAAATCACATACAAAAGTTATCTTAAAATCTATATATTATCAATTGAAAAAAATTGTAAATAACTCAAATACATAGACATAATACATAAATTAGTTGGCAATACAAAGAATAATATAGCAAGAGAAATTACATTTTGTATTAGATACTATATTAGTATTACATCATAAATTGACTAATAAACAACGGTTTAATCAACCAGAGCATTTTAGCCGTCCGCTCTTTTGTGAATGTGAGTAAAGAGGTCGCGAATCGAAATCCACACATCCCCAACTATAATAGTAATAGTAGTAATATTGAACAATAATATATTTCGTCAACCATAATCATTATATATAAAGAGTAATATTAGGAGACTAATATTACAAAATATATTAAAATTATTCAAAGTACTAGTGAGTTTTCCACCGATTAATTATATATTTTTTTAAAAATATATATAAATAGTACATTAAATATAAATTACGACAATGACATAAATATTTCATACTTTGATTTTCTTCCAAATAACATTTTCCACAATTTTTTTAATTGAAAAATCTATACAATTTTCTCATAAAATTACTCTAATCTATACAAACAACTAAATACCCTAAAAAAATAATTCGAAATTCTTGAAGCTTAAAATAAGTCAAAATATCATTGTTTTGATACTTGGCCAAGGCTCAGCTTACTTTATATTCGAACTCATCACCAAATAACTAAAAAATTCAATTCATATATTATATATATATATATATATATTAAAAATTGACAAAAAAGAAATTGCAAATATTATTATTCTCACACAAATATTATTATTGACTATTCAATAATTAAACTAAATCAGTCCCAGTTAGGTAGCACATCTTCGAAAAGCCCAACAACACAAAGTAAATCTCGTCTCTCACTCTCTGTTCCTTCCTCTCTATAATTCCTTCTTCACAATTTCCGGCAAAACTCACTAATCCACCACCACTACCGCCGCCTCAGCCCCCTTCTCTTCCTTATTCTCGGCCGACCGACCAGCGCGTCAGCTCCCCATCGCTTCCGCCGTGGAGTTGTGCTCGCCGCCCTCTCCTCAGCCTCAACTCAACAACATCAAGAAGCCTTTTTTCTATTTGCTCATCAGGTCAACTTATTCTTCACCGATGATGCATCTTCTTCTCTAGAGGCGCTTCTTCTTCTTTCCATCTCAGTTCACTCTTTGTTGGGTTTTTGTAATGAGATCTGCAAGTTTGCTCATTTTTCCTGAATTGGAATTTGTGCATCTAAAAATTGGAATAGTAAGAATTGTGATATATTGAATTTGATGTCAAAATGTTTGATTTTAATTCATATATATAATTTTGTTTGATTTCATTTCGTGGTTAACATTAGGTTTAGAATAAACGTTTGATTTATCCTGAATTGGAATTTCATGAGTATTGACCGCTAATATCGAACAGATTAATACTTCATCTTGCAAATTACAGAATAGATAGACTGTGTCACTGTATTGGCGGGAAAACATGGCTGCACTTGGCTTTTATATATGTATAGATGTTTGTGGAATGTTGTCTGATTTTTTCATCAGGTTGCTAGAAGGTTAGGATTAGAGGTAATAGGAGCTCTATCTGGAGAAGAATGACCTCTTGCCTTTTGGTTTGAGGATTCACAATGTCAGGGGTACTGAGTGTAAGTTTTTCTCTCCTTATAGTTCACTTGGTTAACGTTTCTGATCCTGTCAACTAGCTAATTTATGCTTATGACATGATATATAGATGAAATTAAGAAAAGAAAACGAAATAGAATATGACTGTTATCCCTTGTGTCACTTAACTGAGATAGCTTATTTTATCTTTCCAATCAAAGTGCATTTGTTCCTGGATTATGTATACATCAAATAAACATGGAAATGTGGACACAGTCAGGTTTGAATGGATCAAATTCAAATATTCCGGATAACACTGGAAGAACGTTTGCAACTTCCTTTTCTGCGCAATCAGGTTCCTCTGGAGCTGTCTTAAACCAGTCCGGTGGTATGCACTATAAATTGCTTTAGTTAAGATTTATTTCCAATACGGATAAATGAAGTAAATAATGTATTTTCTCATCAGCAGGTAACCTTCAGGGGCTTCATAGTATCCATAATAGCTTTAATATGTCAAACATGCCCGGGCCTTATGCATCAAGAAATTCGGCAAGTATTGGCGGTCTTCCAAATGGTGTCCAACAAGCTCCAGGAAGCGTGTCTAATGGTAGATATGCGATAAATAGTCTTCCTAATGCACTTTCTCAGGTAAATCTATATATCTAAATTTTGGGATGAGATTACTAATTTGATAAAGTCCATATATCGTCCCAGGAATGGGTCTTCGGGCATGTTGATGCTTTCTTTTTACACTTTACTTATTAAAAAAGTAATTAACTGATGATGACCTTTTGATGCAGCTATCTCTGGGAAGTTCACATGGACATTCAGGTCTTAATAATACTGGGGGTATGAATATTGATTTGTTCAAATGGTTTACATATGCTGTATTCTGACCCGGGTTTCCAAGGACTCTAATTGCTAAAATCGGATGCTTTTAGGCCCAGGTGTGCTTCCCAATATGGGAAATACAGGGAGAGTTACAAATACTATTGGTGGTCTTGTGGGCGGGGGCAATGCTTCAAGGGGTGCAAGCTCTACGGGTGGAAACATCCCTGGTCTTGCATCTCGTTTAAATCTGGCAGGTAATTATCTGTTGTATCTCGGTGCAATTTTCAGTGGCTCTGACAATTGATCATAACCTAATTTGAAAATAAAAGGCATATACAGTGATGCAGTTGTCTTGAAAAATCAAGCCTAGCTGGGGACTACACATATATTATCCACTGAATTCTTTTAGTAGTTGCTCAAAAAAATTAAAACCTAATGGTGATTTTCATCATATGCTGGAATTGGATTTTGGAATGCTGTATCCATATTTGCTATATCGTGCTTAAGAGAAGTTTTGTTTAAATTATGGATTCCATATCAGAGTCTGCATCAACCCTTTTTCTTTAATACTATTGAGTGACAGATTGATTTTTCAGCTCCGCAGGTGGTATCCATGCTGGGCAATTCTTACTCTGGTGCTGGTGTGCCACTTTCTCAAAACCAATTTCAAGCTGGGAATAATAATTTTAGTTTTATGGCATTACTAAATGAGTCAACTGCTCATGACAATGCTACTTTTGATGTAAATGACTTTCCTCAGCTATCAGGGCGTCCTCCTTCAGCTGGTGGCTCTCATGGTCAAATAGGTTATTCAATTTAATAGCAAATCAGTTTTATGTGCCTTTTTGAAGTGGCAGAATAATTTATCTTTAAATGCCCCTTTTGTGAAGGTATGATGCAAAAGCATAACATTGGTTTCGGTCAACAGAACCAAGAATTCAGCATTCAGTATGAAGATTTCCCTGCTTTACCGGGATATAAAGGTGCTTCAATATCTGTATTCCTCAAATTCTGGGATATGTTTACTACGGATCTTTTGAGGGAACCAATCCAATTCTAGATGGAAATCCAGATGGTTTGTGGTGTTCTGTGTAATTCCATTTTCCTTAAAGAGATTCTTAATGACTATTATTTCTCAATAGATATCATATGTCTTTTAGGGTATCAAAGATAGCGTGCTACTTGAATACCTTTTGTAATCTTATGATTATAGAAATAATAGATTAATGTTGATAATAGTTGTAGTGCCTCCTCGGTCAAGGCAATATCTCCATCTCCTTAAATAACCATTCATTTTGGTTTTGGGTCATACTCTTAGATTTTTCCCTTTTTAGCATAAAATTTCACAAATGTTGGAAGTCCTTACTCATAGCTTGACTTTGCTGAGTATTTACCCAATGAATGTGGTTTTCATGATACCAAAACACTAGGACAGCTGTCTGACTGGACATATAGATTGAAATATTTCTTTGTAGGTGTATCTGCATTGGTAGAATACATGTAGAATGTCCACCAGAGGAAGGGCATGCTAATTAGCCATTCAGCACATAAAAGCAGACATTAAATTGGCAACATATACTGGATGTAATAATAACATATATTGAAGGCATGCTCCTTTTAAAATTTTGACCATTACATATACTGGATCTAGTTTTCTTCTTTTGAATGGTGATTTTTTTTTTTGTTCTTGATGGTTTTAAGTGCTCCGTATCCTTTCTGTTGATGTGTTCTGCAGGCGGTCTTAATGTTGGTGGTAGTGCTGAATATACCATGAATGCTCACCAAAAAGAACAGATTCATGACAGTATGACAAATTTAATGCAGCAGTCTCAGCAATTATCTGTAAGTTACTATACTTGAACATTTGTCTCATCTAGGACAGTGTCAGTGTGACCTAATGGTTGGATGCTTTTGGTTTCCAGATGGGGAGGTCTTCTGGTTTTAATTTTGGTGGCTCGTATTCATCACATCATCCTCAACAACATCGTGCTTCCTCAGTAAATGGCTCAGGGGTTTCCTATCTAACATCGGGCAACTCAGATCTTCATTTTCATGGTCCTGAGGTACGGGACAGCCTATGCTTGTTATTACTGAAACTATTTTTGACTTAATACCTTTTAACAAAATTTACTAGTTTTCTCATCATAGACTTTGTTCTTTCCCTCCTTTTGTTTTGTGAAGCGTTATGCTTTTCTTATTTTATAATGTGATAACTCATTTTCCAAGGCCCATATAATATCTGACAATCATTGCTTTGGGACTGCTAATTGTTTCGGATCTTATGATCATCTTGTGCAGCAGTATCAGCAATTCCAGCAGTCCCAATCTCGTTTCATAAATCCATTTAGAGATAAAGACATAAAAGCCACACCAGGATCCCAAAGTGTACCGGATCAATATGGGATGCCTGGTCTGTTAAGCATCATAAAAATGGTAAATCCAGCTTTGACCTCTCTTGCTCTGGGACTTGATCTGACGACCCTAGGTCTAAACTTGAACTCATCCGAGACTCTTCACAAGAAGTTTGCATCTCCCTGGTCTGATGAGCCTGTCAGAGGAGAACCTGAGTTCAGTGTGCCTGAGTGCTATTATGCTAAACAGACTCCTCCTTTAAAGGTGAGATTACTATGTTTTAGCTTCAATATGCAAGAATACTTGGTCTTATTACGCTAAACAATTTACTCCACCACCAAAAAGCAAGATTGTCTGTTATTTTTTTTTGTGCGCGCGCGGAAGAATATCAATTGTTACCATGCTCTATAAGAGTGTTTTATTTGTATTTGCAGCAAACCTATTTTGCAAGATTCCGGCCAGAAACATTATTTTACATCTTTTACAGGTACCGTGTTATCAGTTTCTCGGACGATTTAATAGTTGGTAACAATCATACTAATTATGTGATTCTAATTTAGCATGCCAAAAGATGAGGCACAACTTTTTGCTGCAAACGAACTGTAAGTTTCTCTGTTCCTAATTCTTAATCTCTTGTTCCAGCTTTCTTCTCACATATTACACATGAATTTAGAAGTAAAATTCCCTAAATGCAAAGATAATAATGAAAGTTTAGTTGATTTAATGCTTGTTTAGTGATGAACCGTATAACAAAAGGTGCTAGTCAAAAGCATGATAATGCAATATAATGTGCATCTGCTACCAAGCATTCCATATCTGTACTAGTTTGTCTTCATTGTGATGTCTTTGCAAGTTCCATAAGAAATGAGTTCATTAGCCATGCAGCACCTTATAGAGAGCCCCCCTGCTGTTGGACATGACAGATGAGAATCATGCTGGGAGTGATAAATATAGTTTGTTGAACACTGCAAGCAATGGCTTACCTACTTGTATAAATATGAGTTGACTTGCTTACATATATAAAATAAGAAAATATTGTGTTTATTGGATGTGCAAGTTTGCCACCTCTAGAAGATTGTGAAGAAAGAGATTGAGTTGGAATGGTAGTTTTCATAACACATGTAGGAAACGTAAATTAATGAGATTCAATACAGCCATTAGCACCAGAATTTAAGTAATGTGAAGTTACAGGATGCTACACTTGGTTGAATGGATTCTGTCATTAGTTAGGAGAACCCTGATTGCTACTATTTTCTCTTTACGATCTTATTCACGCTTTAGATTGCGTTAGACATATGTTTGACCTTTGCCATCCCCTGAAACATTTTATTGGCTTGACGCTGAAAACATTAATTTTTTGTCCTATCTAACCACCCCCTAAACTGTAAAAGATGGAGCAAATTAGCCCCTTCGTAACATAATAGCCATCAAATCATATGTTGTTTCACTTTTTTGTTTCTTTTGTTTGTTGCATTATTTTTTTAACTTATAAGTGTAGGCTTTTAATGCTCTACCTTCAAATAATGAAGGAACACTATATGATATTGTCAAATGTTTAAGATATTCCCAAAAATGTCCCAACATTTAAACTGCAGCAATTTGGTACCTAACGTCTACACAGTGTCACAAAAATGTTACAGAGTCACATTATCTCGGTCGTGGAAAATCGGCATGTCATGCAGGAGGGTGGCATGGATTTCTCCACTCGCCACCTTGCTTAAAACGATATTACCCTTTTGGCGTAGCAGATCAAATTTCTGAGATTGAAAAATGTGAATCAACATATTTTTGTGTTATTGTCTGAATATTAGGTACCAAAATATTACAATTTTAAAAATTGGGATATTTTTGAAAAATGTCTTAAATATTGGACAATATGATACATTTTCCCAAATAATAATATAAGCTCGACAATTTATTTTAATAAAAATGATACTGGTCTTTTGTATAAATATAGAACAACAACTAAGAATGAGTAGATTTCTTCAAATATTTTATTATATTATATTTTTGAATGATTGGTTGATTACTTATATAGTGTATACTATAAGGAAATGAATCTATTGATATAAGCTTAAAAAACCATTTAAATGAATAATCTTTATCTTATATATGTATTTATTATAAATTGGGATAAGATATAATGAGAATGGAATTAAAATTAAACTGGGAATGAGAACACATGTATAAACACATAAAATCAATGAATAAGCACATCAAATCCATGGATTTTATGTGTTTATTAATCTCGAGCTCATGTCTTTCATGTATTCTCAATTCTCACGAAAGATATATATTCTCATTTGATCTTCTCCCATTATGAATTATTATATATATATTATCATTTAAAAAGTTTTTCATTATAAAAACAATAGTTTGGTTCTTAGCTTTTTACATCATTTGGCTGGTAGATGAGATATATAAGATTAGGAGATTAATAATCAACCCGACTTTGGATGATTAGTGCGGGGCGATCCATTCATCACGGGCCGAATCATGTAAACCAAACATCTGACTAAGTTAAATTATTTTATAAACCATGCTTTATCACTCAAATCAAACTTCTCTTGAGTAAACTAAAACTATCATTTTAATTTTAATGACATTGATATTACACAATAATCATATAATTCTCGATGAACATAATAACTTATAAATTTATGCTAAACTAACATTTTGACCAAGTTGAGTTGAGTTGAGGATAGAAAATTGAAGAAGTTCAATTATTTTGGCTCTTGAGTTTTTACGTATCATGTGTTTATATGTAGATCATATGTATTCTATGTACATTCTTGTAAAAATGTATCTATTCATAGTCATTCATTTTCCTTTATGCTTTTGTACATGCATATTCTTATATAATTGTAAATTTATACAAGTTTAACCTCATACGTTGGAAGAGGTTTAGCGACAAAAAATATTGGCATTGTAATGTATTAGCAATTATTAATTTGACACAAACAATTAGTAAATGAAATAACAGCTCACTTAGTGGCTGTGTGTCAATTGTTATGAAGGGGCTCATTTGCTTATAGTTCAAGGGTTAGGTTCAACCTTGCGAGATAGTTCTGCGCTAGATGTAGTTATGTAGGCTACCTTTTTTAGAAGCCCTTTGTCCTTTTAGAAACAATAAGAACTATTGAAAACCCGGGTGTTGATAATATTAACAAGATAAATAGTGTACCAATAATGCACACTTGCTAATTCCTTTTAAATTCCATAAGTGCAAGTTGTGCAACCATATAATATCATTTGAGAATGATCACATATTTCAATTTATATATTGTTAAAGAATCATATCTGAGCCCATTTATTTTAACAATTTGTTGCAGTTACAACAGAGGTTGGTTTTACCACAAAGATCTGAGGTTATGGTTTACGAGGGTGAAGAATATGGAACCTCTTGTCAAGACAAACAGTTATGAAAGGGGTTGCTACTTCTGTTTTGATCCCAATGCATGGCAAACAGCGAGAAAGGTTTGTAGTACATGATTTAAAATATATGTTTTGGCCGTAGATGTTTTATGTAGGTTGAGGAATAAGTGGATGTTCCTCTTTTTGCAGGATAACTTCGTGCTGCAATATGAAATGGTTGAGAAAAGACCCGCTCTACCTCAGCAATAGCCATAATTATTCTCCTGTCTCCCTCGTTGTCTTATCACTTCTTAGAATTAAATACACCATTGCTATATTGTTGTACTTCGAACCACACAGCCCCCTTTTCTAATTACCAAAGAAACTACATTTAACGTTCCGTTTTGAATGCTTGTAATTGTCTCTTTACCTGAGCCGGAGGTAGAGAATGGTGTTTGCCATATCACCTCTCCGAGCATGTCATGACGTTAGATATGTTGCAGTGCAGGATAGAGTAAATTTCTGTAATCTGATGCTGATATTTTGTTTTATTTGGCTGGATGCAGTTGCAACTAGTCTTATATTTTGGAAGAAATGCTGTTCTATTATTGCTATTTCTGATGGTATTGTTTTACGAGGCAGCTAGTATTTTCTAATGAAATTGAATCTGTACGGATTTACTTTTAAATAGTCGTGCAGTTTATGGATTGAGAAAGGTGGGTTTAGTGGTGGATATAGAAGTGGAAAACAGAGGTGGCAGAATTAGTTGCGTTAAGCTAAATTTTTCAGTCATCTTCTTCTTCGGGACGGGCCGGCGGCGAAGGGAGGGGGCGACTATAACAGTTTTCAACGGGGTAAGAGGAAATTGCCCGTCGGAGGGGGGGGGGGGGTCGGCCGCCCTCTCCGCCCCCTGCATACACCACTGTGTGGGTCAATCATTTTATTTTGTTACTATTTGGGTTCCTCGTCCATTATGCCAAGTCAAATTTAGATTTAGAGCACCCACGTGGCAGCCGAAAAAATGGCGTGTGGCGGAGTGCTGCATTTGCGGTTGGGTTGCAGGGGTAGGAGTGAGGTGGCCGCGACGTTCGGCGTGTGTTCCGTCCCTTGCGCCCTCTCATCGCCGGCACACTCATGTTCCGTCCCTCGTGCCCTCTCCTCCAACGAGGAGGAGGGTGTGTCTTCTGTTTGTGGCTTCCGTGCATGTGGTTCATAATTTTAAGTAGTTTTTTATCCTTTCGCCGGGGGGGGGGGGGGGGGTTAATTAAGTGATTGCTTTTTAATTTTTATATTAATTATTCGTTTCTGTAAATACCTTT
>JAYDZE010014920.1:0-10164 GCA_034509125.1 Monilaria moniliformis
CAACTGCAACTTGCGAGGCTATTAGCCATGGACAGGGCAATCCGGAGTTGTATATGCAACCAGTTGTCTTGCAGCCACGGCGTGGTCGGATTCTGGTGCCTATGGCACATCTGAGCTCATTCCTTTATATATTAGTGACGTCAGATATGGATTGTACTGTGTAGCTCGTTTGCTTGGTTGGTGCTGTATGGTCTTGGCGGGGCGACCCGGATGGCATCTGGTATGTGGGGGCTTTCCACTACGTGCAACCAGTGGTTTTGCAGCTATGTAATTTAAGAATTTATATTAAGTAATTTTCAAAATTCAATTAAGTCTTTTTCAAATTTGTAATCATTTAATTTGATTTTACAAATAACTCAATTCAAATAAATATATGAAATTGAAAAATAATAAAAAATGATGAAATGATAAAAATGAAGTTATGACTGATTTGAGGCTGAATTGTTTGTGATTGTGATGAAAGTGTGGCTAAAAAATGAAATGCTGGTGTAAAATTGAGTTAGTGACTAATTTTTTTTAGGCCGGGAAAAATATGCTTTTATGCTAGTAATTATAATATTTAGTAATTGAGTTTCTTAAAAAAATAGTTGAAATTCCACATATCCTTTCAAAATTTCCACATTTTGCATACATTCTTGTTTACCCGTGTATGGTGGTCTGACTCGACGGCAATAATGGCGTCAGCCCCGTGATATGCGGAGGGATTGGAGGTAGAAATGAGGAAGGAATACAACAGATAATGAAAAAATGAAGGTGAGAGAGAAAACAGAGAAGAAATATGGACAAAAACTATCGGGAGAGAGAAAGGACTGTGAAAAAATGTAAATTTTCTTAAGGAAAACTACCACATATTAGCCCAACATAGAAGCTGGTTAATATGTGTATCTCGATATAAGCAGTCACAAATCGAACCTAACATTTGAAATGGGTACATCGCCACATCTCCACCCATGCCGTCACTACTGCACGCACACACATAACCATCTCCAAGACGCGAACCCTTTTGTCTCTGTTTCCCTCCATCCAGTCGTCCGCCACCGCCGCCGCTCCAGTCGTCCGCCGCTGCCATTGCTCTCCCCGCCGTCTTCTTCAATCGCCACAGCAGCAGGAGCAACATCATCTGCCTTATCTTATTTCAATAGGTCATTTTATATTATTTGGACGTCCATTTCAATGAGCTACTAACTAAAATAAAAATTTAATACATAACAAACACCCCAACATAATTTATTATTCATACCATATGTCATTATACTAATTTGCTTTATCTTTTCCCTTACTCCATTAATTCACATTAAGTTTTCTCTCTTCTACTTTTTGGATAATATATCCTCAAAAAGTTATCTTTTCTCTCCTATTTTATTATAAACTATTCTCTCTATCCAACCAAAGATGTCTTACTTTTCTTTTTGGTTTATCCCATAAAAAATGTCACACTTCTATATTTGGAAAAAATATATATCTTAAATAATTTTTTCTCTCTTTCATCGTTAATACATCAAGTAACTTTTTATCTCACATTATTACTTTGTCTCTCATCATTAATACATCCAATAACTTCTTATCTTTTTATTTTAACACTCTAAACAAAAACTCCTAAAATCTCATGCCGTCACAGAGTGTGACATCTTTATAAGACGTGCGAACTGGGATTGTAAGAATCAGAACAGTTAGAATAGGGGGTGGTGCCCATGTGGGGAACAACATTGGAAATAGATGAAATGAAGTTGAGTTAGAAAATAGGGCGGCGGGGCGACGGCGGCGGCGAGATGGAGTGGACAAAAAGGGAGATTCAGAATCGGGGAAGATTGAGAATGGAGGCGCTGCAATTTATATATATACTTGCATGTTGAGAAGTCTCAGCGGCAGGTGGTAGAGTGCTTCAAGATGCATTAAGCAGAAGTATCGGATTATCAATACAAGATGTTGCGTAAACTAGACGCTTTTAATAATTTCATTCATTATATATCAATGACATACTTAAAAAAGTTTCAAATAGAACTATTAGATTAAATTAGTTAACTATTTTGCTACAAGTCTATTTTTTTTATTCCTTGTCATGGACTACTTATGAACTATTTGTTGCTTAATTTTATATTTGTCTACTCTAATTAATTGTGCAATTTATTCAATTATTCATAATTCTTTTGTTGGAATGGGGTATGAAGTTCACTGTTTCATCTACATATAGGCAATTTATTTGTTCAAACATTGGAATTTTGATGTGGCCAAATTTTGAGGGGACTTTGATTAGTTGTTACGAGATTGTCATTGTAATTATATGTTTATTTTTCCACGTGATTGACTATATATTGGTATGTCTGCAAATCCATTGCATGAATATTGGTATTCTAGTTTGTCGATTGATCTGCTACCTATTTTAAAATGCAGCATTTTCTAAAGACAAAACGACTTCGAAAGTGATAATTAGACATGCCTAGTTAGCTGTAACTAGAACTGGATCAACATTTTTGAATCGGTTCCGAAACTAGCCTTCACAGTTCGAACATTAAGCGTGATAACAAGTTACACGGTCTGGTTACAGGTTATGGTTTCTTGAATCGAAAACCAATGGTTTTCAAGGTGCGCAGTCCTAGAGTATGATGTAGGCGAAGGTGTAACTTTGGGGCAAAAAACCGCCGATTTTCTGCAAAATCACTAGTCCTAGCGTTACTTTTTATATTAATTTTTTCTTCCAAAAATCAAATTCAAATTCAAATTTAAATTTTTTCTACTCAATTTTATAATTTACTAGTTTAGTAACTACTACGTTGTAATATGTAAAGTGTAAAATTTTAATTGTAAGTTATAATTATTTATGGTAGAATGTAGGAATTTGTTTTGTTACTTAAAATCTTAAACTTTGTAATTTATAAATATTCTTTTATAAAATTAATATAAATGCAAATATACATCATCAAAATGTTAAAATCATATTCATCACTAATTTTTTTTTTAAAAATATAGAAACTTGTTAACGGGGAGTTCGGATTCAAAATCGCCAAAAATCGAAAAAAAAAACCCCGACAATTTGGAACCGGATACACGGTAAACATGCTTGGCGTTGGCGCGATAGTAAATTACAAACAGTTTTGGTTTTCAACTACCATCAAAATTGAAAAAGAATGAGATCATCATTGCTTCTGCAACCCCATTTTACGTTACTGTTCAACAACGACGACTACAGACTACTAGGCTAAGTCAACTCTTCAACATTCAAACTTTTATTGCTCAAGAAAGTTGAATTTTATATTTCAGTACTCGTACGACATTTGCACTCTTACTAAAACGTTGTTTGTTATCTTCTCCACCAACTGATGCCACCTCTTTTGCCCTTTCTCTTCGCTTTTCTGGCGCATCTTTGCTCCTTTTTCAATAATCCATGATTCAGATTCACGCGGCACTTGGAAATTATAATATAACCAGTACTTTTTTATTTGCTTTTTACATTGGAAATTTCGTCCTTTCTGCAGTTCTGTAAACGAGTCCTTTCAAGGTAATTGTTCATCTTTTTAATTTCGGCTATTCGAACTATATTTTTGTTATTTACCATGTGGGGTTGGGAAATTTGATTGAATATTACTATGATGAGATAGTTTTTTGGTTTTGAGTTTTGGGAGGTGGGTGATTTTGGGATTCTTCATTTTGCTCTCTTGTTTTTTTTTCTGGCATTTGGAAATGAAAAGTGATTGGTGATCAGAAATCAATTCTTGAAAAATCTTGGGCTTGTCAAATGAAAACCAACATTTTGTGTTGTAATAGGTTGTGCAAGTATGTGAATTCATGTATTCTTGTGCAGAAACATATGAATTGGAGCTAACTTAAATTCAAAGGGAATTTGATATCATAGTGTAGTTAAACATGAAATCTGAATCAAACTAAGTAAAGCTGCAAAAAGGGCATTTCATGAACCCTAATTGAGTATAGTCATAAGCTGATATTTGTATCATAAGTTCAGTGGCATACCTAATCTATTCGATTTCTAAAAAAGATTACTGATCCTTGACTTTTGAGGAATCCTTCACTGTCTTCCAAGATTTCCTTTCTCTCACATAGCTAAAGATGTCATAGGTCTTGATTCCGATCTCACTTGAAGTCTTGAAAGAAATCTTCGCTATGCAGATGTAAAGAACTTAATGAATGTTGCTATTTTGCACAGTTGTGCTCTAATCTGATGGCTGGAAGCTGGGATGGGAATTCTGACCTTGGTGCTCAGTTACGTGTAGAGCCAATCTACGACTCGTTCCTATGCCCTCTGACGAAGCAAGTGATGCGCGATCCTGTGACCTTGGAAAACGGGGAAACGTATGAGAGGGAGGCCATAGAGAAATGGCTGAGAGAGTGCAGGGAGAGTGGAAGAAGGCCAGTCTGCCCTTTGACATTGAGAGAGCTGAGAACCACTGAGCTAAGCCCTAGTATTGCTCTAAGACACACAATCAAAGAATGGAATGCGAGGAACGAAGCCTCTAAGCTTGACATGGCACGACGATCCCTGTCACTGAGCAGCTCGGAGGGTGAAATTCTGCAGGCCCTGAGATTCGTGCAGCGCCTCTGCCAGCACAGCCCTTCTAATAAGCGAGTGGTCCATGATGCCGACTTGATTCCCATGATTGTAGACGTGCTCAAGAGCTCCAGTCGACAAGTCCGTTGCACAGCTCTTGAAACTCTTAGGATTGTGGTGGAGGAAGATTCTGATAACAAGGTTGTTAGAGGTGGCTGGTTTTTGCTATGCCCTAGCTCAGTTCAAGCTGTGTGTCGTCTGCTAACTCGACTCCAGTTTCCTATTCTTGCAGGAAATCATGGCGGAAGGGGACACTGTGCGCACGATAGTCAAGTTCCTGTCTCACGAGCAATCTAAAGAGAGAGAAGTAGCTGTTTCTCTTCTCTATGAGCTCTCTAACTCAGAGAGGCTCTGTGAAAAGATCGGTTCTGTTAATGGGGCGGTTCTGATCTTAGTCGGGATGGCCACCAGTAACTCGGAGAGTCTCCTAACTGTCGAGATGACTGATAAAATACTCGAGAATCTGGCACGATGTGAGAACAACGTTAGACAAATGGCTGATTGTGGAAGATTGCAGCCTCTTCTCACACTATTGCTTGAAGGTTCAGTCATCTTGTTTTTGTCTATGTAATGGGAGGTTTTGGTTGGATTCTTGAAAATGTTAAGATAGCAATAGTGTTGAGCATTTGTCATTTCTCTGCAGGTGCTCCTGAAACTAAGCTGTCGATGGCTGCCATTCTAGGTGAGCTCGTTCTAGACAATGAGGTGAAGGTATTCGTGGCGAGGACAGCTGCTTTTTCGCTCATCAATCTCATGATGCACAACGACATGCCAGCGAGGGAGGCCGCTCTCAAAGCTATAAACCAGATTTCATCAGATGAGACGAGTGCCAAAATCTTGATCGAGGCGGGCATCTTGCCCCCTCTTGTGAAGGATCTGTTCACTGTCGGAGCAAACCAGCTGCCAATGCGGCTCAAGGAAGTTTCAGCAACGATTCTTGCCAATGTCGTTAACTCAGGCCATGACTTCGATTCAGTTCCAATCGGACCTAACTACCTGACTTTGGTGTCGAAGGAGATCATTCACAACCTTCTGCATCTTATAAACAACACTGGCCCTGCAATCGAGTCCAAGCTTCTCCAAGTTCTGGTCGGGCTCACAAATTCTGCATCAACCGTGTCCAGTGTTGTCTCCGCCATCAAGAGCTCCGGTGCTACTATCAGTTTGGTTCAGTTCATCGAAGCTCCTCAGACAGATCTGAGGGCGGCTTCGATAAGGCTTCTTCAGAACCTCTCCCCACACATGGGCCCAGAGCTGGCAAGCTGCTTGCGCGGGCCAGCAGGCCAGCTCGGGAGCCTGATCCGGGAGATATTGGAGAAAGAGGTGATAACTGAGGAACAAGCAGCAGCTGCTGGATTTCTAGCTGATCTACCCGAAAGGGATTCCGGTCTCACTAGACAGATGCTAGACGAAGGGGTGTTCCAGCTCTTCGTCTCGAGAATAGTTAGCATCAGGCAAGGTGTGACGAGGAGGAACCGTTTCATGACCCCGTATTTGGAAGGGATCGTGAGGGTTGTGGCAAGAATCACATTCGCCTTGTCTGAGGAGTCGGGTGCTGCCGCTCGTGCACTCTGTCGTCAGACTAACCTAGCGTCACTCTTCATAGACCTCCTGCAATCTAACGGACTTGATAATCTGCAGATGGTGTCAGCCATGGCTTTGGAGAATCTATCCCACGAATCCAAGAACTTGACACAACTGCTCGAGTTCCCTGCACCGGGGCTGTGTGCCTCGATCTTCCCTTGCCTGAGCAAGCAACCGGTCATAACCGGGCTGTGTCCTATTCATCGCGGTATATGTTCACTAAGAGAGACATTCTGCCTCTTGGACGGGCAGGCTGTGGACAAGCTGGTGGCTCTCTTAGACCACAACAACGACAAGGTGGTGGAAGCGTCACTTGCTGCGCTGGCCACTTTGTTGGACGATGCTGTTGACATAGATCAGGGGGTTCAGGTGTTACTGGACGCAGAAGGGGTGAAGCCTATACTCGACTTGCTGCTCGGGAAACGGACGGAGACGCTGAGGAGCCGGGCGGTTTGGACAGTGGAGAGATTGTTGAGATGTGAAGAGATAGCCTATGAAGTTGCAGGCGATCCTAATATAAGCACAGCTTTGGTTGATGCATTCCAGCACGGAGAATACAGAACAAGGCAGATTGCTGAGCGCGCCTTGAAACATGTTGACAAGATCCCAAACTTCTCTAGCATCTTTTCCAACATGGGATAATCCCTTTCTCCAACCCCGGACCAAAATTGAAGCTTTCTACGAAGTTCAAGTCATTTTTCAAAATTACTCCGAAGTTCAGATTGTAAACTATACTTGAACCCTTGTATTTACTCTCACACAAACATACACACACATTTTTGTTCCTGAGTTTGAAGACTCGAACAGATGTAAGATAGATGTGAAGATTGGTTGTTTTTGAGTCCCATATTTTATCTTGTTTGTGGTATTCCATATTTGTAACTTATTGGTGCAATTCAAACTGATACATATTTGCAGCTATGAAATAAAGATCAAACTATGCTAAAATTTTGTATGTATATGCAGGAAATGTATTCAGAGCTCAATTGAGCATATCATACAACAACATATTGCAGAAAAGCTAATGTCAATCACATGCTTTGATTGATCAACCGAAGCCCAAAAAGAGATATCAGATTGAGATCAAACAATGGATTTCGTCTAATCTTCATTTACAAGCGCAGCACTGTCATAGATTTTGTCATGCACGACGACGCATCCAAGTTGTGCGCAATATGATTTCTAGAAATGTGATTCCAGGCCGATCCAGCATCGGACGCATCAAAAACAGTCACAAACTCTATCACCTGTCCGAAAATCTTAAACATCTCGACACCAAAAACGACTTCTTCATCAGCGACGAACGCAGCATTCCAGTCCATCGGAGCATCAGGGTGTGTAGACACTTGTTCCCATTTCAGATGCACGAGATCTAGCTCCCAAAGCTTCCTCACCGCTTTATTTCTCCGGCCAATCTGGCCGTCTCCCTCACACCACGACACGGAGAGCATCAACAGGCGGTCCTTGCAGGAGACAAGCTTTGGAAGGTACTCGTGCACACGGGGTGGGCTTGAGATCGTCTGGATTCTGATCCAGTACCCCCTTTCTACGTCATATCCAGCAAGCTTGTCGCTTTCGGAGTAGACATAGAACACTGCGTTGCACACAACACCGGAGCAAGCGACACCGAAATCTAGAGGCACTCGCTGGATATCTGTCCATTTATTTAACACGGGGTCATAAATTTCACCGGAATCGAGCGCTTCATCCCAAGATCCAAGGCCTCCGACTGCCATCATCACAAACTTCCTACTACCTTTGCTGGATGAGCTCACGTGTTTTTGCCAGGTCGACTTGCACGGCTTGATGGTATCGAATAACGAGACTTCGTTCTCATCAAGGGAGTGCCTAGATTGCCGTCTTACTAAAAGCCTCTGAGGATCCTCGTAGACATCTGTCGTGCCACCTGCTCTCGAGCGGTGGAAACGCCTCTCAGTTCGATTCTGTTGATTTTTTGACAGGAAATAATCTTGGTTCACCTCTGAGATTCCTAATACGGGAGATGATCTGGCGTGCTTCATAGCTGCAGCTTTACGCCACGACTTTGTCAATGGGCTAAACACCAGAACTCCCTTGTGTGTCTTGAACGAGTTCCGGTCCACCCTCCCCAAGTTAGTCAAGCTAGAGCAACCCCCGACCACGTAGACATCATCGTGGATGCTAGCCACGGAAAAGAAAAACCTCCCCTTGAGAATCTGCGAATCTATCTTATGCCATTGATTCTGAGAGACATCCAACGCGTGTATTTCACTGGAGCAATAGCCATTCTTCACGTGACCAAAGAGAAACAACCACGAGCTCTGAAACAAGCCCTCTCGTCTGATCTGCATGAACCGGGGCGTTGCAGTCAAGTTCCTCCATTTCTTGCACACAAGACGAGCATTCACAAGACCAGTAAATGGGAGCCTCACCAAGCACATCTCTAGAATGTCATCAGGAAGGCGTGTGTTCATGCTATTACTTTGCTCGACTACGCTACATTTTAACAGCCTTCTGTTGTTCCTTCTGAAGAATCTCTCCATTCCAAAGGAAAAGCAATCAATCGAGGCATCATCCTTCCCCCACGTCGTGCCTTTCCCATCCTCACTTGCACTCGATCTCCTTCTACTGCCCGGATCACCGGATTCCTCTTCCATGTCAGCACTCACTCTGCCACCCTCTCCTCTGCCGTATAGGTGGTAAGACACCTCAATGAAACACCACTCGTCTCATCTTCTTCAGAACCTTCGTTCTTTTGGCTCTTTCTTTTCAACTTCTGGCTCATGCTTCGTACAAGGCGTTGTGGAACACTCTTAGACTCAATCTCTTGGTTGATAACTTCTTCTCCCATTAATCCCGGAGAGGCCACTCGTGTTCCTTATTTTCGCAACAATGAACAACAACACGAGCCCTCTAGCTAGCAACCAATGTACTACACGAACAAGCAACACGGCTGGAGCATCTATCATGACAGAGAGGAGCTACATTAACATTTCATCACCGATTCACCATATACAGCTAGCATCTCTACATGGAATTGCAGAAGTCTATGTCACATTGTTTCTACATAAATTCAAATGAAGCTCAAACAATTTACATGATTCTATGCTGTTCTTGAAATTCAACTTCAATTTTGGCCATTTTCAAGATTCAATTCAACTGTTATTCAACCACAGCACCAAACCCCGCAAAATAGAGACCAACAATCTATAGCGGGGAGAATTCCACAAAAGCTCAAGAAATCAAACATGGAAATTGGAAAGTTCAAGAAATTAAACCAGCAGATACATAACCACTAAAACCCTAACTACATCCCATAATCCCAATCAAGAATGTCGATACAAATAATGCCGCATAAATGGAAGAAAGCAGAAGAATTTGAAGAATAAAGGAGTCCAAATTACACACACACAAAGAGAGAGAGAGATAACCTTGACATCGAAGCATTTAGGCTCCATAACCACCAAACAAAGTAAATGCCCCAAAACCCATCTCAAGATTCACTCTATAAAAGATCAGGGGCGAGCTATCAGATCCAATCTGCATAAAAGCTGAAATCTTTAACCTACAGAACATATTAAACTCAACCATTCATGGTGTGGAACATGATTAGCATTTGTTTACTTTTCTTGCCTTTATGCTGATGGGAATAATATGCAATACATGCACAATCTTATTTGTATCTAGCCATCGTCAAAGCGAAGACGACACGACCAACCTGATAAAATTGCTAATTTGCAAAAACTACATCTCTCTTTCTTTACTCCTGCCCATTACATATATCAGCAGTCTTTCTGCTTTTGATTGTTGTGATTATATTTGTGGATGAAATGATCATGAGAGAGTCCGAAACCGCTTTTCGTTTATACTGCTGCCTGCTGCTCATTAGTCACCTCAATCCCCCTTTCATCTAACCCTTTTCTCTAATCTCTACCCCATTTTTATTTATGGGCAAATTGCCGTAAAAACCACAAAGTTTGGTCAAATTCTGGTCAATCCCGCAAGTTTCAAAATCAGCCGATTATATCATAACTTTAAAA
>JAYDZE010014931.1:0-10164 GCA_034509125.1 Monilaria moniliformis
TGTGCTGGTCCTCAATCAATGGATGGTTGTGTCCCTCGACGAATTCATGTATAACATAACCACATTTACCATCCTCGAATAAGAACTTGAATGAAATACGCGCATTACATCCACATCTCTTTGATGTTCGTCTACGTTTATTGACAAACCCTTCGCGTGCATTAATTGCCTCATTATCTCGACACTCTTCCGACATTCCCTACTGCATACCACATAAGACCATATAATAACGCGACCATTTGACTTTCTACCAAATTTACGAGTGTCAAATCTCGACGCACGAGCATAGTCATCGTAGAAACATGTTGCATAATCTAACGTCCTGAATATTTTGCCAATAACAGGTTCAATCTCACTTCGCATTCAGGCACGTACGCTCGCTGTTATGATCAATATCACAAATTTAACATTATAAGTGTTATCGAATATTATTGTTCGTGCAATGTAATGTCATTATTCAACAATTTAGGTTGAAAGTAAATATTGAAACTTCATGCATGAAAAAGCATTACACAATATTCATCATCCATTAAATGTCGAAAAAATACCTTCTGTAACTTGTTCTACATCCATCACCGAAAATTATTTTTTACTGTGAATTGAGATGATCAATATAAATCAATGTATACTTGTATTTGATTTTTTAACGTAATACAATCTGTTACCATATATCTGATGTCATAATTAACTGAAAACTACCTTACTTATATCTAGCTTGTTTAAGCAATCAACAAAATATTTTCCTTGATTATAGAGATTAAGAAAACGTGTGGCATTATAGAATTACTTAAATGCCATTTTTCGAATTAAAAAATGAATGTATTGATTTTTTCGGTTTTTTTATTAATACACGTGGCAAAATCTTATCCATCCAATCCTATAAATCAACGGTTACGATTAGTTATTAGTTCTAATGAAAGATGTGAATTATCATTTGATTATATATATATATATATACATATAGATATAGATATATACTCTTTCATTTCTTTTCAAGCTACAAACTCAGAAATATGGTTTCCTGAACTTCACATAACTTTGACTCTCACAAGCTGAAAATATTTTATGGAAAAAAGTCTAGATTCACCCTTTTCCTAATTAAAATCACCTTTTTATGAGACTAAGATTAATTTAAAACCCTCTCAAATGATCCAAATACAAGACGTTGGTGGTCGACAAAGCTACGCACGCTAACAGGTGAAATTCAATAGAAGTTAACTTATTTTCTAATTTTAACTTTTTAAAATAGAAGTAAAGAAGTGATGAGTAATCTTTGCAAATTCAAATCTCATACTAAATAGAATCTCTCCAAAATGCACCCACCACTCACAACCAAAAAACAGAGAGATATTGCTAAAAAGAATACCATAAACTTTTTTAAGGATAAGAGAGAGAGAGAGAGAGAGAAAAGAAGAGAGAGAGAGAGCATTTGGTAGTAATAAACTTTGGTCGTCTCTTAACTTTTTTCTCTACCAAATCCATTTTATCCTTATCATAAACCCTTTTGTCCTTTTGCCTTTACTCCAATCTGTGTATTGCAGAATTCAAACGCCTTTTTGGAGGCAATTGCTGAATTCCAGCTGGTTTGCTTTCACTATCAAATTAAGACATATAATTTCCAGTTTGAATTGAGATTTCGTCTGAAGAACTATTACTTCACTCGTATTAATTTTCGATTGAATTGAAAAAAAAAAATGTTTGGTTGAGCATACTTTCTTTAAAAAGAATATAATGTTCATAATAATGTACTTCCAAAAGATTATACTAAAAATTCAATGACTTTGAATATTAAAAGGTGAAGATTCCTTCAGGATGTTGAAACGGAAAGCGCGCTTAACCTTTTTTTTATATTATTATTATTATTATTATTATTATTATTATTATTATTATTATTATTATTATTATTATTATCTATTGACCAATGTCAGAATCTAAAGTTGTGTATTTGAATTTCGTAGATAATATTCAAATATTATCAGAGTTGAAAAAGAAAGTCGATAAAAGATAAATGTCAATTCAGTTTATAATCAATATTATTAAATTTCTTGTAAAGTTGATAAAAATTGGACAGCCCATGCTACGACTAAACATCAAGGCGGAGAAAAACCGACTTCAAAATTACTTGTCCACAATTTCAGGGGAAAATAAAGACAATAATCTAAAATTTAAATATATATTATGTGACCCAGCTTCAATTCATCAGTCTCCACTCCGACCTCAAATGGATAAAAAAAATATATTTAGAAGTCGGAGATTGTGAATTAAAGTTAGTTTTAGGACAATTCATAACCAAAAAAGTTTGATTGTGAAGTCCTTTTAAATAGGGCAAATCACCACCAAATCTATTATTTGTTGTGAATTGTTGGCAATTCACAATCGAATCTATTATTAATTGTGAGTTAATGGGCAAAACAGAAAGAATGATTATATGTTAATTATCTTTTATATTTTAAACGGGCTATTTTATTATTTCAGTCTATAAAATGTAATATACGATAAAATGTAACTCTCTATTTAATAAGTTGAAGTTCGAGTGATTCCATATGCATAAATATGGTAGGTATGAATTGTAACTCAAAAAATATGTTCATGTAGATAAATAAATTCGTTGGATAATTTAATTAAACACATAGGGTAGTTAATGTCCATTCTAGGAAATGAACGAATAAATAATGTTAAAAAGATTCAATCTGAAAAAAGAGAAAAATTGAATAATGTTTTAGAGATGGAAGTGGGAGACCCGGAATCAAAGGATTTAAAGAAAACAACATAGGGCGGGGAGATGATTTAGGATTTTGTGTCGGGAAACAACGTCCCACGTTGCTCTATTAATCCTTCTCACTCATGATTCTTCTTTTTCTTTTTCGTTTTCTTTTTCTTTTTCATCTCAGTTAGCACCTGTTTTCTTTTGTCGTCCTGTCCATGATATTTCTGCTTGTTTTATTGATGGATGATGTTGGTTTGCGGCTCGGAGATCCCTTTTAATTACTGGGTATGTCTTCTTTATTTTGTTGGTAGTTGAAACACACACACACTGTGAGGCGTTTGTACGTGTCATTTCTTGCTTCTGCTTTCTCTCCTTTTCTTTCCAGTTTGTGGGAAATCTCATTTGCCTTTCTTTCTTTAGTTTCTGTTTCTTCATTGTTCTGGTAGAGATATGGGGGTGTTGTGTTTTATTAGCAGAGAATAATGTTGTGAATTTCAGCTGCTAGTTTTTCTGTTTTCTTTTTGCTTGTGTGGTGGGGGAGCACGTGCTTATCCAGAATCTTCTCTGAAAGGGTCACTATAATAAATAGTAATTTGTATAAGTTGAGTCTGTTTAGATGGATGAAATGGGAAGTAGTTGTAGCTAATTGGTTCATTTCCTCAAGAATGTTATTTATCAAAGTTTTTGTTCATGTATAGGCAGTAGGTGCTGCAATAGCTCTTCGATAACATTGTGGAAGGAGACCAAACGGTATGTCTATTTCCAGATCCATTCATCTATTTCAAAATTAATTGGAGGATGCAGCATATTAGAGCTTCTTTGTTGAAGAAGAAGAATATGTATATAGGTTAAAAATCGTGGATTGGTGCAGTAAACATAAGGTATAGATGGGGAAGGAGTATAACGGATCCCCAAAGCCTCATCAGCTGAACATGAGGAGGAAACGCATCACTTACATCTTAGGCGTCAGTTGTCTCTGTGTCATCTTCTACGCTTTAGGAGCTTGGCAAGGCCGAAGCGTCGTCCCATCCGGCCAGTTCTCGTCCAGGGTCGGCTGTGAAGACAGCCCCACGGACAAGGGGGACTCTGATTCCCCGTCATCACAGTCCCCCATGGTCTCGGACACGCTGGATTTCGAGAGCCACCATCAGATGGTCATCAACACCTCCGAGCAGGCCGAGACCTTCCCCGCCTGCGACATGAAATACAGCGAGTACACGCCCTGCAATGACCGGCAGAGGGGGAGGCAGTTTGATCGCGACATGTTGAAGTACAGAGAGAGGCATTGCCCGACTAAGGAGGAGCTCCTTCGTTGCCTTATACCTGCTCCGCCCCATTATAAGGCGCCTTTCAAGTGGCCGCAGAGCAGGGACTACGCGTGGATTGCCAACATCCCTCACAAGGAGCTCAGCATTGAGAAGGCTAACCAGAACTGGATCCAAGTCGAGGGAGATCGCTTCAGATTCCCCGGAGGAGGGACTATGTTCCCACGCGGCGCTGATGCTTACATTGACGACATTGCTGCCCTCATCCCCCTCAAGGACGGATCCATCAGAACCGCTCTTGATACAGGCTGCGGGGTAGATAGATAAAATAATACATGCTAATCCATTGTATATTAAGATTAAATTTCACTACTCAATCTACATTGGTTTCAGGTTGCTAGTTGGGGGGCTTACCTACTGAAGAGGGATATAATCGCAATGTCTTTTGCTCCGAGAGACACACACGAAGCACAGGTGTGGTTTGCACTGGAACGAGGTGTGCCTGCAATGATTGGCGTTCTTGGCTCACAACGGCTCCCATATCCAGCCAGAGCTTTCGACATGGCTCACTGTTCCCGTTGCTTGATCCCGTGGTTCAAATATGGTGAAGAAATATATTAGTACGAATCTTTCATAACATTTGGGAATGAGCATCTCTCGTCTTACATTTGGTCTCGTGCCTTGTGTTGTTGTAGATGGAATGTATCTGATGGAAGTGGATAGGGTGCTAAGGCCCGGTGGGTACTGGATCCTCTCCGGTCCTCCGATTAACTGGAAAAAATACTGGAGAGGTTGGGAGAGAACTCAAGAAGATTTGAAGCAAGAGCAAGACTCGATCGAAGACGTAGCCACGCAGCTCTGCTGGAAGAAAGTAGTCGAGAAGGGCGATCTTTCTATTTGGCAGAAGCCTCTCAATCATAACAAGTGTCGTGATCGCAACATTTGCAGCTCTGGCAGCGCTGATGCAGCTTGGTAAATGCTCAACCTATGCATCTATGCCTTTAAATGTGATTTACAATTTGGTTTAAGTGCAAAATAAATCGCTAGCTAATACCCATTTCGCAATTTTATCTCATTTCCAAATCTTGCGAATGAATGCAAGCGTTTATAATTTTTGCAATTTAGGTTTCCTTATTTTTCTCTGCAATCAAAAAGATGATGTGGACGTCCAGGTGGACTGAAAAGATGACAGAATGTCTACATGGACTAAACGAGGTCGTTTGGTGTGCAATTAAGCACAAAATATGATAAAAGTCGAGTATTGTACATTTCAAATTGGACACTAAACGATGTAAGTTTACTCTTAACAAATTTCAATCAATGGTGGTGTTCACGTTGTCTTTTTAGTCCATGCGGGCATTCCCGTCATCTTTCTGGCTGCCGGAGAAAATGGAGAAGCGCCAATTAGAAAATTTTGATTGGCAAAGATTTGAAAGTGAGATCGGAATGACAAAATGAATAAAACTTGGTGATTTGTTTTGCAAATACTCTTTAATGTGTAGACATTGTTTTAGTGATACCTCATTTGATGTGTATGAATAAGGTACAAGGACATGGAAGCTTGCGTAACACCACTGCCCGAGGCGCGCGACGCCGACGAAGTGGCCGGTGGCGTGCTGAAGAAGTGGCCCGAGCGCGCATTCTCCGTCCCACCAAGGATCAGCAGCGGCTCGGTCCCGGGTGTGACGGCCAAGACGTTCGAGGAGGACAACAAGCTGTGGAAGGAGCGAGTGGCCTACTACAAGCGCCTCGTCAGCCAGCTGTCGCAGGGGCTGTACCGCAACGTGATGGACATGAACGCCCACCTGGGCGGGTTCTCGGCGGCTGTGGTCAAGTACCCAGTCTGGGTCATGAACGTCGTCCCCACGGGCCCGGAACACCCTGACACGCTCGGGGTGATCCACGAGCGGGGGTTCATCGGGACGTACCAGGACTGGTGCGAGGCGTTCTCGACGTATCCGAGGACGTACGACCTCATCCACGCAGGGGGTGTCTTCAGCGCCTATCAGGATAGGTAAGGAATCATCGTCCCTACATCGTACCGATGTTTTCTTACAGTGTGTGAATCGTGTTGTGCTGGTGTCAAAGGTGTGATATAAGCTACATTTTGCTGGAGATGGATCGGATCCTGCGGCCGGAGGGGACGGTGATCTTCAGGGATGTGGTGGAGGTGTTGGTGAAGGTGAAGAGCATAGCGGATGGAATGAGATGGCAGAGTAAGATTGTGGATCATGAAACGGGGCCGTTTAATGCGGAGAAGATTCTTGTTGCCACCAAGACTTATTGGACTGCTGATTCCAAGCAAAAAGGGCTATGATTTGGGAAGAAAATTCATTTTTTTTTTTTTTTGAAGTCAATAATTCTGTAGTGAGAAGTTTTGGCAGTTGGCTATATTTGAAGTATGGATTCTTGTTGTTTTCTTTCTAAACTTAGTAATCATGTAAGAAGCAGACGATGCGTGCAACTTGTGTGATTTTCAATTATAGACCAGCGTATAAATAGTCATACTACAGCTTCATCATCACTAACAAATTTCCATGGTATACGACATTTTGCATGTCATAATACTATGTCATATGCCACGAAGACGTTAATATTTGACGAATTATTTTCTCAATAAAATGAGAAAATTACTAGTTATGTATTGGTTTAAAATCAGATTTCTTGATAAAATAAAAATTTCTAGGCATACAACTGTTCCACCAAGTCAAAAAGTAAAAAATGACATGATTGAACTCTTGTGGGTAACAAATAGATTGTTAAAGTTAAGACTTGACTTTTCCATAAATAGACTATTGACCAATAAAATTTGTAGGACTCTGTTTCATCAGCATTCGAATTGTCTCTCCAAGATCATTGTAACCGAAAATAAGTATGACATAACTTTGCAAAATTCATTGCATCTGTTCACTCTTATTAATAAACAATGCAGTTGAGTCCATTAATGGTGGATCTTTATGTAATGTTCATAATTGCAAAATAAACCACAACCCTCTATTGCCTTTAATACATAACTTTTGGACTTGATTATATCTTGTAATAATCGGAAAATCAATAGTGGGAATGATCTATCTTGAAATTTCTTGCCCAACATACATCAAGAACCAAAACCACAGCTCGCAAAAATGGACAAAAAGCCATTCTTTGAAAAATAAATTTTAATTTTATTAGATTAGATTAGGGTTGATGCCAATGTTTAATTATTGTTATTGTTAGGGGCGGTTTATAAGGTGTACATTGTGTTTTATTAATAAGGCGTGAAATTACTTAAATGTCGCAAAAACTAATTAGTATATAAGGACGATAGGAAGCAACCACATTTGTCATTCTAGTAAAGGAAAATCGAAGAATGGAAACAAGAGTTGTGGTGGTGGTGGTGGTGGTGGGGTGGGGGGGGGGGGGGTCTTGTTCTTCAACAAACAAGTGTTCCTGGGTTTGAGCTAGAACACCACATATTAGTGAAGCAAAAAACAAATCAAATCATACATACGCTACATGAAACCAACGACGAGACCTGCTGCACGTTGTCGTTTTTCGACAACTCAGACGAGATATATATATGTATGTCTGAACATTTGATCATTTACCTAGTCACATATCCAGCATTCATTCAGGATAAACCTACTCTTCTACCACGAATTCTTCCAAACCTGTTGCACAATACAAATTGAACAAAACAAATTCAAATTTACTGCAGTATAGCTCAAGCAAAACCAGAGGGAAAACAGAGCTTGACCAAAGACGAAAGCATAATTTCCTGAATCACATCAGTTACTAGAAAAACTAGCACTTATCCATAGCTTATGGTGTTTCTAGTTAGTATTTATGCAGTCGAGTCTGTTTACCAGCTTCCCTTACTCTATATCAGTTGCACAAGTTATTACCAGCATAGGCGAAATGAGAGACAGATGAACTATCTTTTTCCAATATTCTGAACTGCAACGCCTGTAGTATTCATACTTAGTTTTACCATCTGAAACATTGCCCTCGTCCCATCCCCTTCCACTTCCTTCCCCCAAGAAGGTGAGAAAGGCCACTAACAAGAATCTCAGACGGGGACTCCGGTTAGAAGTCCTACCACAGCATAGCTAAGGTACTATCAGTAGATGCCTTTGTATAGAAATATTTTACATGTTACAACTGTGCTATCATGTTCTTGAACTTTCTTTTCGGACATCTTTTTGACATAATAGTTAGGGGTGTTAAGAGGTAGAATCATATATCAGACCTACAGATTTTTCACACATTCATTGGTAAATTACAACATGCTAAAGCCAAACAATCTAATGAGAGTGAGGTATAAAATTTATACAAATCAGTTTTAGCAAAGGTACTGCTAGATTCAGCTATACATGAACACAAAGGACTAAACTAGAATTGGTTGATCTTCATTATGCCCTGCACAGCCCAGATGGACAACCAGGCTATTCATTTTCTACTTTTTAGCTTAACTCATCAGCAATGATATAACCATAGTCGACCCTTCTACCATTGTTCTGCAAGGGCTACAGATACTTATATATATTTTGCTACCAATTCTACTTACTATTACTGTCTGAAATCAGTTGCCCCCTTCCCCATCTCCCCCACCCAAAAGAACTAAAACAAGGACCACCAACAAGCTGTTGTATCATTTTTTCAACAATTTGAATCTTCTTTTTCAACACAAGACAGTGTCAAAAAGGGCAGAATGTAGACGCATAGTGAAATACCATTCACAAACACAGAATCTCCACTCATAAAACTTGCCAAAATTTTGACATACCATTAATTTCCCCCAAAATTAACACTCTTACCTAGATCGCTATCTTTAAACCCTAAGACAATTGACAAGAAATTGACGGTGTCTCGAAAGAAGATTTCTTATAAAGAGGTTTGTGCGATTCATACCTGAACGAGAGAAAATCGAATCAAGCCCAAGAATTATCAAAGGCGGCGGAGGTGATCGCCTGCGAGAACTCCTGAAAACTGATCCTGCCGTCGCCGTCGGTGTCGGCCTCCCTGATCATCCCGGTAAGCTCCTCCGCCGTGAGGGCGTGGCCGAGCTTGGCCATGGAATGCGCCAGCTCCGCCGCCGTGATGTACCCGTTCCCGTCCCGATCAAACATCTTGAAGAGGTGCCTGAGCTGCTCCTCCGTGTAAGGCGACTTCGCCGGCAGGAGCTCCGGCGCCACCAGAGCCACGAACTCCGAGAACTCCACCAAGCCGTTGCTGTTTGTGTCGGCCTTCTGGATCAGCGCGTCGATCTGATCGGGGCTCGGCTTCAATCCGAGCGACCGCAGCAGCGAGCCGAGCTCCAGCTCTGTCAGGCTGCCGTCGTTGTTCCGGTCGAACGAGCGGAATATCTCCCGCAGCTCCGCCAACTGCTCGTCGTCTAATTTCACGGCCGGCGCTTTACTGTTCATCTCAAAGTGCAATCAACTCAATAATTTTCCCTGAAAATTAAGCAAGGAAAAAAACAAAAGAATGAAAAAGTCTAGGAAATGTTCCTATGTTTTGTTGATTGATGAGACGAATTATGGTTGGAAAAGAATCGGTGAGAGCTGCTGCGTCTATTGTTGATCTCCACTGTTCATGCAGATTCGATGTATTCAAATTTTTTTGATGCAGCAGCTAATCCAACAAATTGCCAACACTCTATTATCTTGTTCCACAACTGATATTTCTTCCTGGCTCTTGTTTTTTCTGTTAATGATCCACCACTTTCGAGGGGTAATGCCGAATTGCTGGTAGAAGAAATTATCAACGAAGCTGATGAATCGGATCTAAATTGAAATTTTTATTTTTTTTCTATTTTTTGTTGGGGTGTTATGGAAAAGAAAATTGAGAAATGCCGTTTTGTTTGTAGTACATATATTTAATTCTGTCTTCTATACTGGCGTATTTATTTCATTTTGATGTAATGGTTAATACTATTTATTTGGATTTGGTGCTACGTTTATTATTGTTATTATTATTTTATTATTATAATTCTTTATCCAGATTTTGAACAAGTCAACCGAGACAACATTATTAACCAACAACTGCCCTTGATTCTAGTATTTTTTCAGTTATTTTCTCTCTGGATTACATCAGGGCAAAATTCCGGATCTAGGAGGATCTACCAATAAAATTACCAAAACGGGAAACTTTTTTTTTAACTTCTAAAAATGGGTAAGTCGCGTTTGGGAGATGCGACTTAGACAAAGTCGC
>JAYDZE010014942.1:0-10164 GCA_034509125.1 Monilaria moniliformis
TTCATCATTATATGTAACTAATGAGGATGAAAATTCAGACACAAAATGAAAACCAAATGTGTAGCAAATGTTGTCAAATGATGAAAATATAACAATGTTTCAAGATGTATTAGTTTTAACATTATTTTAAAATTTGTGCGTATTATGTATTTACTTGTCGCACAACTCGCACCCCAAAATCCAAAAATTCTGGATACGCCACTGCCTATGACCTTTTAGATATAGTTCTATTATAGTTGGGTTTGTTATGCATAGTTATTGACACCTTAATTAGGACTATAAATTAATAAGTTTGTCGTTAATTTTTTTAATAATGATGAGAGTTCTTACCAACTTTCTATCTTAAGGGGTCTATATTGATACGACTGTCGATGAAGTTGTTTCACAACACCTATAATGTTATAACTGCTTAGCTTACTAGCTAATGTATTTTACAAATTTTCTTAGGTTCACTTGATTTCTTGTGTGAGTGTGTGTGTGTGTGTGTGTGTGTGTGTGTGTTGGGTAGGTTAGTAGCGAGTTTGTAGTAATCAGTGCCAGGAAAACATTTGGTGATGGATCATTCAATGTTATTATTTATGAATCTGCAGATGAAAAGGCATAATATGATCTGTCCAGGCTCTGAATCAGTCAAATAGAAGTCACAACAAATATTTGTGGCCCAATTATTTAATATTTGGTCACCAACTATAGGTTCAGACAACAACATGCATGTTTTACAAAACTATGTTACTGTCAAATATTGCGAGTGACTTAAATTAACCTAACATCAACTGCAGGCTTTTTAAGAAGTCGACAAATTAAATTGTCTGCATAATTCTCTTGAATTTCCAATGTCTGTTACTCCAATTTATGGTGCATTAATTAATAAGTGAACTATTTAAATAATTCAAAAATACGTATACTAGTAGCTTACAAATCTTATAGAAAAATACAAACTGCACCATGTTTTCCACAAATACATAATGAAATACATTTACAATTTTTAATACGTATAAGACAATCTCATACATAAAAATCTAGTATTAGAAAGTACC
Source organism: Monilaria moniliformis (assembly GCA_034509125.1). Classification (NCBI taxonomy): domain Eukaryota; kingdom Viridiplantae; phylum Streptophyta; class Magnoliopsida; order Caryophyllales; family Aizoaceae; genus Monilaria; species Monilaria moniliformis. Next base: position 1,038 of record JAYDZE010014942.1, read on the forward strand.
CAGTATTCAGATTCCAAAAATATTAGCTAGAAAAAGGACTAAGACATTATTAAATATGATAAGATATTGTCTAAAAAGAGGCATAAAAGCTTTGGTATGTGTTCGAGTTCAAACCCTAAAAATCTAAATATCATACGAGATATATGAGGGTGGAGCTGGGGGAGCTTAAGCACCCTCCATCCAATATATAATAATTTTTTTTATATATATTTTTGTGTCTGATTCGAAAATTTCAATTTTAACATTTTTCACTAAGAAAAAATTTCGACTTTAGTTTCCTCGAGGTATATCTATAAGTGTTCCACGGTACATTATAATCTATAGTCATAATATCATGACCTATAATTTAGATGTGTGTAATAAATCACGATACTAGGTTACATTCCCATTTAGTTTGCACATGTTGCATATATATTGTTGCTTAAATATGCATATCAAATTTTTAGTAACAATGACAATATAATATACGTACTGTTACAATATTATTATTATTTACTTCGATTATTATTCTTCACCAATCTTAATTAATTGACGAAGGATTTTAGGTCCAACCAGTCTGAGAAATATTTTGTGTAGCTATTTCATCCGAATATAGCCATATCATATATATATATATATATATAGTACACCCAACCAAATATTACACAGTTCTTCATGCACCCTAATTCATTAATTGAATTTCTATCATACAATTAAATGTAATACATTCTTATTTCCATGTATATAATGTGTATATATTTGTGCCTGCAACTGGGAAGAAGAGCAGGTGGGTGGGTGGGTGGGTGGGTTGGGGGCCCAACGCCCCGACAAGCATGGGGATGTCTAGTCTTGTCATCTTCAATTTCTGGTGCTCTCTTTTATTTTTGACGTATTAAGGTATTTTTTCACCTTCGATAAATTTAAAATTCCTCTTAGTTTTTTAACCTGCCTTAATTGCTGACATAGCCAACAATCCCCAAATTCCAATCGACAAATGTATTTTGTTTGCTCAAAAGGAAAAAAGTTTTTTGAGTGATTGAGCATCAATTTATATACTAATGTAATGCATCTCTTCTCTCGAATAAGTAATTCTTATGGTTTTTTTTACTCAGAGAAAGGGAGTGGTGAAGTTTAATCTCTAGATATTTTTATTTACAGAGAAAACCTTAGTCGCTTGAATGTCCGTATATGATATAAATGTGGTGTTGATTTAATAGGGCATGCATCGATAATGTAGGTTGTTGTTGGTGATATAAATTTATTTGGGGGAATATTGTTCTTATTTCCACCCTTCCCTACATTCCCACATTTAATAATATAAAAAAAGTATTTTCTGAAAATATTTAAAACCATGCATAATATAGACAATATATTATATTCCCCATATCTGATCTTTTGTTGCTTTCTGAAGAAGATGCTAATGCAGTAAACTTATTTCCTGTTCACAGAATCATGAACTCATTCATTGGTGAAGTTGTATGCATACTTGAATATCATTTTCTGATAAACATTACCTGTCACACGAAATTCAAATTCAAACAAAATATATTAAAAAAACAAAGTACAAAACAAATACCATAAAACAAAATTGAAATAAAACCTTAAGGGCAGTATAGATTTTTCCTGCCCCTTGAGAACTTGATTGGTTGGGCAATAAATAGTCAAGTATACACTACATTATAGAATTTTCAAAATGGAAGTCATACTATGATGTTGTGCTCTTCATTAGAATAATGGGAAGGAAATATATTAAATTTCCTGATGTAGCCAAAACGAGGAAATTTTTTTATTGCAATGGTCTCGTAGAACTGTCAAATTAATAATCGGGCAGTTTTTTTATGCTGCCCCATGCCATCTACCAGTACATGCAGTCGATGCAATTGGCCCGATCTAAAATTCTTTCGGATCTATAAAACATGGCCAAGACCGAAACATGTAAGGAGCTTATTGGGCCCGTGATTCATTGTTCACAAGCTAAATAGGCCTCTCAATGATAAAGGAGATGACTCAAATGAACTCAGGCCGAAACCTCAAATTGATCTTACAACTTATCTCACTAATAAAAATTTCTTACTGCTAATTTAAGAGAAAAAATAAATAAATTATACTCATAACACTACCTTTAAAATACATAGACGATGAAGTGCAACTTAGTTAGTTAGGCGCTTCCCTTCCAATCAATAGGTATTAAGTTCGAGTAGGATTTCGAGTCATCATGGTCTCAAGGGTAAATGGAGAACCGTTATTGATCATCTGTCGGAAAGAAATGAGAAAAATACATAAAACTCTGATTTGCAAAACGCTGCTCCAATGCCACCTATTCAGTTTAATAGAAGCAGCAGAACCAGAAAATGTGGTAAAGATTAATCAAGAAAGCTTCTTAAGATTATCTGTAATCTGCAAATGACATGCACATTGATGCGCTTTCAAGATTAAAAATATGCAGATATTTATCCACATTAGTTCACTTTCAAGACCGAAATTAGCAAATATGTATCCATCAAGCAACCATATATGAATAGGCAACTCTCTTTCCATTTCATTCAGCAATTCAAAAGAAAAACTTTATGATTTGTTAGTCCATTTACTAAAATATGAAAATCATTTAATTAAACATAAAAAAAGATGCTGACTTTGTATGGGTTGTTGTGAAGAATTTGTCATGGCAGACTACAAATCTGGGTTGTGAATTTGCAAGGCAGGCGCGTTTATGTGTATAGAGCATGGCATTCCTCATAAACAGATTGGCATGAAATTCCCAAGTTGAGTGAGCTGATGATCGAGGGGTTGACAACGGAGTGGAAGGTTTGAAGATGATGGACGGGGAAGAAGCTATGCGTGTAGAGCCACAACTCTACTGCCCCAAAGCCGACTGCAGCTCTATGTTTGTGAGAGTGAGTCCCTTAGAAACTGGGACCGACCTCTGTCTCCCTTGAATCCTCATCTGATTCTTAGTCCCAAAATTGTTGTGAATTCTGCTGTCCCATACCGGAAGATGGTGGCGTTGGGGTTCATGTCACCTTGAATCTGAACGAGTGGATTGATGGCGTGGACGACATCTCAAACTTCCTCAACTTGTAAGACTTGATTCTAGAATCTTGAAACCGTGATATGCATCAAGAGCTATGTTACAAATCACTTATGCTACATGTTTTAAGATTTGATTTGATTATTCTGTGGCTGGAGATGGCGCAAATAGTTTTTACCCAGAAATAAGGATCTAAGGATGGATCGTCGGAACCAGGATATGCCGGTGTTCGACTGAAGCTCTCTGGGTCAATGCAGATTCCTAGTGATTATATCTACAGGTGAGTGACAGCATGCTTATTATCTAGTATCAGTTGACAAATTGTTTCGTGCAATGTTGTAATCGGAGAAATGGTATTCTACGTGCAGAGAGAGAAGATTCATGGCGTACCAGGCTTGGTAAAACCTCTTTGGTATCGAATCACCTGGCCTAACTGCAAGCATGGCCATTGCAGAGCATGTTGTTGCTGAGATAATGAATAAATGACAATGACAGAGAGTAGTGAAAGTAGGTTATGCATTCACAAGATTCTGTTTCTAAAATTCACTACAGCAAAAATTTGATGAATTACATCACTTTGTTGTTTTTTGAATTGACTCATATTTCTACTGCCACAGATACTGCATCAGCAACATTATCTCTTGATCTCATAGTTCTATAAGAGCAAATTAATTTGAGCTGCACTCCTCTCTCTCTCTCTCTCCAACCTCTCTCTCAGCGTTTTCTTTCCTGTCGCCATTTGAATACAGGTCCTGACGTTGGACAAACGATTTCATCTTCACGAAGTTTCCGTTTACGGCCCTTTTTCTGTGTAAGAGTAAGCAAGTGATTACTACAAAACACCAGCCAACCAAAGAGCGCCAAGTAAATTATAGACGGCATTATTGATACCTGCAATTCTTTTTGCATTGCCATATCCATGTATATCTTCTCTAGCTCTTTAACTCGGGTTCTCCTAGCCTCTAGCTCACGGTACGAAGCAATTGTCTTCCTGCATACAAGTTATTCATTTTTTTTTAGAACTGCATACGAGTTATACATTAGCAAGCCTTACTACATAACTTTGACCAGAAGAAAATAATTCTTTTGAAATCTACTACATATAGCATAACTGTTACGTGTTTTGCATTATTTATGATCTTACAGGAGTAACCTATAAATCAGTTCATTACCTTTTAATATCTCTTGGCAAGTCTTCAAAAGTGGGGTTTTCTCTATGTTCAGAAGCCTGAGCTCGTATTTCTCGTGCTTCGGTCCTAAAAATAAACATTGAATGATTAAGAATTGGAGCTGTTGCTGGGTCTATACATACTAAACACTTACTATCCAAAAAAATTACACATAAAGATTACATCGTTGCAAGATTAGAAAATACGGTTCACGAACAATGTCATCCGGAAAGCCAGAAACATCACTCACAGGGTAGCAAAACGTAAGGAAATAGAGATAGAAAAACAACCTACTATAACAAAAAGAAAAAAAATCATCCAAACAACTTCATATTTAAAGCAACAGAATGAAGTAGCATCACAATCTAAGGAGAAGGGATCATGCTAGCTTTTATCTCCAAAAACTGAAAACAACAGCTAACACAAACTTTAGCTTTTGCAATCATATGTTTTGCTACAACAAAATAGCAGGAGAAAAAAAATTGAGAAACTCTAAAGCCCTTAAAATGAAACAATAAATATCCAAATGCAGACTCAATACACAAGAAAAGAAAAATCTTCAGCCTTCAACATACTGATTCAGTTTGGACTTACTTTATTAAACAGATTCACAATCAAAATATACAAGAATCAACGAGGAACTCATGAATACTCACATATCTTCAGCATAGTATACATGTTGTGTTGATGACTGGTTGTCAACAGAGTGCAGTATAGCATTTAACTTTTCGATTTTCTGTATCAGAACAAACAATGTTCAAACATTAAACTAATATAACAACTCTATCAACTCGAATACAAAAAGACCTCAACTAAGTTGAGAACCTTTTTCTCTGTTTGAAGTTTCTGCAAAATATATCCAATATCTTGCGTCTTCATCAACATGAGCTCTTCCTTGGTGTACTTGTTCGCTTCACCCCTTCACCATTCAATAAGTCATACTCAATTATGCACAATCACCATAAACAACCTTTGAATCAGATAACATTCTCTAAACTTACTCCTCTCTGTGGACTCCACGGACAGTTTTTGATTTAATCATCTTGAAGTAGAACTCATCTGGATTCCTAAACGCCGCCTTTTCCTTAAGTTTCTATTATGTGCAAATGCAGGCAATGTCAACATAAATTGTTCCAAATTTATCAACAAATTCGTTCTTGAGCAAAAACTTACTTGCAATGTTTCCTCTTTTTTGTGGAAGGAGCGTGCACGCTCAACATAATCCTTATGTTTCTCGAGTAGCCCAAATTTCTTCCTTGATTGCCTGGCATACCACCAAACAAATCAGCAAAAGATTACATAAAATGAAAACAATCGGAAAATTTTGAAATTATGAGAAACACGAAAAAGAAAAAAACACTCACGGCTGAGAACGCTCCTTGTGAGCTTTTCTCGGGAGAGCATTCCTCAAAGACGACATTTTCACGCACCTATTACAGAAATTTCACAACGAAAACGTAAATAAATCAAATAAATAAGTATGTAGATAAAACACAGCATCATAAACAAAAGCGAAGTTTCAGAAATCATATTAGGACTCACTAATGGAAAAAACCTAAAACTTGTTAAGGAAGAATCGCGACGACAACAAAAGATTAGGTTAGGCAACCGAATAGAAACAAAAAATACGATACAAACAGTGACGAACTTGATATAGGGTTAAGAATCGGAGCTTAGAAAAGCCACCCTCGCCGCCGCCGTCTGCGTCTGCGTCAAAGCTAGTTTTGTTGAAGGTTAGTACTGTATTGGCGATGGAGATTGTAGCGCCTTGTACCAATTTGGGTATTTAGTTTTCTTTCTGGAAACAATGGGGTAATTAATTGGGCCAAGGCCCAATAGTTCATTTGTAAGCCCATCATATCAGGCCCAACATATTCGATAGATCCTATTTTTCTTTAAAAACAAATAAAATTGAACTGATTATTTTATAGTGTCCAATGTTATGACTTAACTTTTTGAATCCATATCAGAATGTAAAATCAATAAAACAATTGTTGGTGTTTGATATCAATTTAAATCTTCACTTATTTCCTACATTTTATGATTGGGAAAATATATTAACTGCTTTCACTTCTACAGTTTCTTAGTGACCTAATATTTCATTGATTTTCTACAAATTGTGGGCTCCTTACAAATAAGCACAACCCGACCCATAAGCGAGATCTTCATCCATTGATAAAAAAAAAAAATTAAAAAATTAAAAGATAATACTGTATTTCTATTTGTAGAGATAAAATAATTGTGTGCTCACACAACATGAATTTATTATTAAAAATTGAGTCCTATCACCCCTTAATAAAACGGTTTTATAAGGAGATAAATTATCCAATTTAAAATGGAAAAAAAAAATAAACTTTACTAAATCAATGTGGGATATGAGACTTCATTAATAATGGTAAGATAGTAGTTGAGATTTCATTAAAAAAAATAGATAACTGCATGTAAAATCATAAAGAATAGACTAATTCTGGTTTGTCCTGTATCTTTCGAATATTAAATGAAAAATCACGAAATTTTAAAAATTCTTCTCAATTGTCCCATGTGAATACATTAAATCACGAAATTGTAAAAATTTTCAATTGTCCCATCTGACAGAATTTCATCAGAGACGGGTAGTTGACGATTCGAGAAGTGTAACCACTTTCGTTGTCTCTCATCGTCTTAAGCCTCACAATACAACGTCATTTTGCTAACCGGTCGTTCATTCCACATAGACTTTTTGGTCTGCCAACTCAGTTTCGATTTCTCCCAACAATTTATAATTTTTAAAAATTTGTGATTTAATTTGATCAAATGGGACAAATGAAAATTTTTAAAACTTCGTGATTTATCATTCAAATTTTGAAAGATACAAGACAAACTAGATTAACATATTCTTTATAATTTTACAGGCAATTATCCCTTTAAAAATGATAGACTTTTTGGCCCTCATTCATAGTCACACATTAATCTTTAATATCGCAAATGTCACTCTCACCATGCATGATAGATGTTAACTAGGTATGGGATACGGTCGTTTTCTTGTTACCAATCGTCTTATCATCTGTAAACTTTGTCAGCCACATCTTTGTACAATCTACCAAATTTCAAAGGCCACTTCTCCCCAATCTTGATGTTGCTTGATTGACGGTTGGATGTCGTCTACATCAGTTGAATTGAACTATTTAGGAACGATCGTTTATGGATAATTAAATATAGGTATATTGATTTTAAAAATTTATTAGAACGAAATAACAACCTACAAGGCTACAACTAACATCGATATCTCATTTTTTTTTTTTTAAAAAAGAAAAAAAAAAAGAAGAGCAACGACGGTCACTATTTTTTATTTTTTATTTTCACTTTTTGGTGTTTGATTTAAAGAATGAAGAGAGTTTGTTGTCATGTGCCCAAGTTAATCTCACTTTAGGGCAAGTTGCAGAAAATATATAGAGTAATTAAGCACAAAAATTAGCGTAATACGGTCTCACCGAGACGACAGCTTCAATCCTTTTATTTCAGTGGCATATTTGTAATTACATTGAATGTGTAATTACAAATATATTACTAGATAAGACTTTAGATATAGATGGATATTGATTTGTATTATGGTGACATAATGTTATACAAGACTCAATTATTATTATTATTATTAGTTGGAGAAAGCTAGGGTGAGAGTGGGAATTGGGGCATTTACTTCATTTTTTATATAGAAGAATCACATCATTTGGATGTCTATGAAGGGATAAGACTCTTCCATTATTAAATAATCATCAATTAAATCATTTAATTTAAATGATTACGTTCGTTCATTAAGAATATAGTGTTTCTATTTTAGGACATAACGTTTAATATTTTTGCTATCATTCACAGTGAATATTTACAAAATATTCACCATTTATATAATCGATGGAAGCCATCAAACACCCGAAATGATTAAATAAAAAAAATAGCAGCACTAGATTTCATATGATGGAAAATGACATAAATGATCTGTTGCAAGATAGAATTTAATTTCTTAATTTATTGTATTGGTATGGACTTTAGTTATAGAATGGTGAGTGAACTAACATTGCATATAAAATGTTATTCCACATTTATAGTGCGAATTTCGTGAGGAAACAAAGCGGTTGTGGCTGTGGTACAAAAGTGAAAGGACGAGTCGAATAATTAAAAGATGATATGTACCGAAACTTCCATGAAATTACACATGTTCACTAAGGTCCACAAAACACAGCCAAATCCAGATGCTGAAACCAGAAAAGTCCAGTTTTGGACATTTTTTCCAGTACGCAATGGAAATTTCGTGGAAAACGATGATTAAAGATCCATAATCTAAGCAAAAGTGTAGGCCTTCTTGAGGAAATAAACGTAGAAAAAGTATCCAAAAAACACATTTATCCATCAACTGAAGAGGAACAATTTTCTACATGCTAATGTAAATCCACCGATTCTACCATTCCCATCTTCATGATTCATCCTATTCGAGGAGAGAGAATTACGTAATGAAAGGTATTTGATTGTTCATTCCAACATCATATAATAGAATATAGATATCGGAGTAGTGGAATAGGAGTGGAGCACGTTATGTGATTTACCAATATTCAACAAAATAAATAAATAAATAGAAGGAAAATGAAAATAAAGAAAGACTAAAAGTAAAAGCCTCTTACTTCACGCCAAACCGTCATTTCAATTTTATCCTACTTTTCCATCTTTCCAGCCCACAATCCACCAAACGCGTCATTACTATAAATTTAACAGATTTCAAGAATTGTTACATTATTTGGAAAATATAAAATAAAATCATAGCATACCACGTCCGATCATGATCAATGTTTTCTCTTGGCTGCTGGTAGGGGTGAGCAAAATATCCGAAATCCGAATATCCGATCCGAATCAAACCGAAATTTAAAATTTGGTTCGGATTTTCGGTTCGGTTCGGATTACATTTTTGACAAATTTCGGATTT
>JAYDZE010014953.1:0-10163 GCA_034509125.1 Monilaria moniliformis
ATCCGGAACGGGTTGAGAATCGATAGGGTTTTTTGGTAGATTTGCTTGGTGTTGATGCCGAGTTCTTCGAGGAGCGGTGGCTCGTCGTCGAAGCCGGTGCCGCCGACACCACCGATCGTGGACGGGAATTGAGGCGCGACGGAGAAGGAGGTGGACGCGGCGGCAGAGTTGACATCGAAGGAGAGGAAGGGGAGGCCAGGGTTCGAGGATCTCGGGGGCTGGAAGGGGGCGGTGGGGAGGCGGCGCTGCTGGGGGCCGGAGGCGGCGGTGGCCGGATTCCCGCCGGAAGGGAAAACCACCGGCGGCACGTTGAATTCCTTCGCCATGGATCGAAATTGGAGATCTGGCGAGAAACGCTCTTGATTAATTTTGCCTCTTTTGTGGTGAAGTGAAAGATTTGTGGATACAGATGTAAATAAGGGGAAATTAGGGTTGTTTTCGTAAGCGCATAATTAAATAGGATGTGCTGGACTTTACTGACCTTTATTGAATATTACATTCATACAATTTTGTTGAGGTTATTTGGTAATTTCATTCGATTTCCGTTTTATCTCTCAGCTCTGCAACAGTGACATCTTACACCTTGAGCTAAGAGACATGGTGACCATCACTCGATTTCATCTTCTACAACCATCTACGCTCCGCAAATCGTCTTCCATTCTCTCCAAATTTCCTCATGCTACTCCGTTCTTGCTATCTCCACCAATAACAACGCCGATGACTGCCACTTCCGCGGCGGTGACCGTAATTTCTCCACCATTCTGCCGCTTAGGTGTAATTCCGAGGTTTCTGCATCTGTTTCTTTTCATTGACAGATACAATTTATTTGTTTCATTTTGTCATATGCGTAGTTGACATTTGAAAGTCGAGTTTGTGATTGCAGAGCACTAGTTCAACTACAGATCGAGCTATTCGATAGTCGCCGATCTTCTGGACTACCTTAATGAATCCTGGACTCATTTTCATGCTACTGGTTTCACGTTTGCTGTTTCTCAGGTTGTGCCATTTTCGCATGAATTCTGTTTAATTGTCGAAATTACTTATACTTCGTTTGTTTTGCTAAATTATGTGTTAAAAAGGTGTTCCTTTTCCTTTGCACTCTCCTTTTTTCAATCTAATACTGTTTGCGGCTACGTTGAGGAATATGTGACTATCCACACTCCAAATCCATTGGCATTGTGCTTACCTGGCATTAATATGACTAGGCTTCGAAGATACTTACTAGGACAAAAACAAAAGGGTGCAAAATGTTATGCATTTACTTTGTGATGATTCTTTATGTGCTGGATATGATTTTTATGGGATATTTCTTTTTTGGATGAAGAGAATTTGTTCGGAGTGGCATTGTGTCATATAACATGATGGAGGCAAATGTCCCTGGTACTTCTGAATCTCAGCAGGAAAAAGTTAGTTGCTTAGTTCTTCAAAATGTCAAAGTCACTTGGTTTTTACATTATTCCAATGATTCATAATGTCCTTCCAAGCAACATATATATGTTGGCGTTGAACCGTGAAAATCACAAGAGCAAACCTGATGGCAGAATATATTTGGACTGGCTATATTTGAATCATGCAAAATAAAGAAGATCTTAGTGTGACATTATCCTAATGTGTAAAGTACAATTTTTAAGATGTATCTACTTGATTCTAAGGAACATTTCAAATTAACAGAGAATTTGCTGTCACCTAGTTGTCTTTATGTCTAGATTTATAAATTTTTTTACCATGACATAGTCTGTGCAGAGGGCACAAACAACTCAACATATTCTCTGGAGAAGTGTCCAATTTTGAGGTTTCTTTTCTTGTTTCAAGCTAGTATTTCACACTCAGTCCTTTATTTACAATTGATAGCTGAAGCAAAAAGACAACTAGTTGCTGCTGGATTTCATTTGCTGAACGAGAATGAATATTGGGAACTGAAGCCTGGTGGTCGCTATTTTTTACTCGAAACATGTCTTCTTTAGTTGCCTTTGCAATTGGGGAAAAATGAGTAAATTGCATCTTGATTGTTCTACATAACTAAAGCAGAGCACATCACAGTCATGTCAATTCTTCTGTGCCTCTGGTTCTTGTAAAGATGAATGCTTTTCTTCCACACTTCAAATCACTTGGTTTCTTCTTTCTTGTCTTTGCCTTGTAGTGAGTGCACCTTTTGCTATCCATCATACAAAATTAGAATTTTAGTTGATGAAATGCCTACTGTATTGTTGCAGGTATTCAATTGGCAATGGATTTCACGTGATTGCTGCTCATAAAGATAGCCCATGTCTAAAATTGAAGCCAAAGTCTGCATCATCCAAATCTGGATATCTTATGGTCAATGTACAGACTTATGGTGGTGGTTTACGGCACATTTGGATCGATAGAGACCTAAGCCTAGCTGGAAGGGTTATTTTTAGAGCTGAGGATGGTTCCTTTTCGCATAAGCTGGTAAAGATAGAGAGGCCTTTGCTGTGAGTGCCCACACTTGCTATTCACCTTGACAGGTCTGTTCTATTTCTTGATCAAATTATGACTTTCCTGATGTTTGTGGTTGCAATGATTGCTTCTTGACTGTTAGGACAGTAAATACAGATAGTTTCAAGCCAAACCTTGAGACTCAGCTCATCCCTCTTTTGGCAACAGAAGCTGAAAAACTATCTGAAGACGAAAGTGCAACATCTTCAAAAGCTGCTCACCACAACTGCTTATGCAGGTGTCTCTCGGATCCCATTTTTCTATCATGTATTGCAGAATATCCAAGTCATGTTACAGTTATATATTTTCTTTTTTGCAGATCTTGTCAGATGAGCTAGGCTGTCAGGTTGACGATATTGCTAGCATAGAACTAAATGTCTGAGACACTCAACCTAGCTGCCTTGGAGGTGCTAACGATGACTTTATATTTTCTGGAAGATTGGATGATCTGGCTTCATGTTTTTGTGCATTGAGAGCTCTCATTGATGCATGTGCCTCACCTGGAAGATTGGAAGATTTGGTTAGTGAGCACGCAATTCGAATAGTTGCTTTGTTTGACAGTGAGGAGATAATTGCTGCAATTGGGTCTTTATGTCGAATCGTTTGAGTCAGATGCTGTTTAACAGAACCACATGGGTGTTTGTTCTCATAGTAGATGAAAAGACTGTTGCATGTCTTATCTCAGATCAAAGGACTCAAAAGCATAACATATACTTAGGATCTCACATAGTTTTCCATTTCCTACTTCCTTAATAAATTTACACTTGATGTCAGTCAGGGGTTCCAGGCCTTCTTTGATACTATATTTCTGCATTAGAAAAGCATTCCTCTATCAATGCTCACACTGACATACTAGGGATTCTGAACCACCTTACCGTGTTACACTGCCAACAAGATGTTCTTTGACCTCTTAGTGATACTTCTCCTACCCAATATACCATGTAGTCTGTTGAGTCACTTCTCAGAATCTGCTTTCCATCAACCCCCAACAAAGGTCTTGCACGAGCCTTGAAAATTATGTTCCCTAGACCTTGCATACTAATTTTCAAAATAAAGTTCTCGAAGTTTCAACAAGATAGTGGAAAAGCTCTTACTATCTTTTGTCACGAGCGGATGGATGAATCCCAAGCATCTATATAGATACTAATCAACCCAGATAAAAGACAATGAACAGATATTTCCAACCACCCCTGCATTCTGCATATTTTTCAACACTAGTAATTTTTATTCTTCTTTTCAAACTCATTATGTCTTGAACTACTTGCCTTGTTGCAGGTTGGTTCAGATTCATGCCAAGGAGCAGGTGCTCCAACTATGTTTGAGACAATGAGAAGAATAATTGCTTGTTTAGGTCAAAAGATCGTTTGTTATTTGCCTTTGCACGAGCAATCCATCACTCTTTTCTTGGTACACTATCTGAAGCAGTTTTTCCTCATAATCCTAATACCATCTTTTGAACTTAAGACCATTTCCTTCCAAGTAATGTTGAAAAGTATTATTGATTTAGCGTTTGTGGATAAGAAGTGACCCCCAAATCCATAAAAAAAGAAAAAGAAAAGTAAAGGACGTTGACAGAGAAATAATGCAGTATATGGTAATGAGATTTCATATAGGTGCGGGCAAATTAATGCCTATATATGAACCTATCAGATTTATGATTTCTGTTATTTCGTTGATTGTTAAAGTAGATATCTTAGGTCATTTGGCTAGTCTTACAAGTAGTGCAGCCATCGAGTGGTTGAATAGCACATCCTAATCCAAGAATAACTGAAGATCTTTAATAAAAGTTTGTCACCTCTTTAAATTTGCATGCTGAACATGATAGTGAAGTTGGATGAGTTAGCAAGTCTGAGGATATGATTAAGTAGACCAAGAAGAGAAAGAGTTAGAGAAATGTTGTGATCACACTAGATATGATTTATCCTGTCCAAACATTTTTTTTAAGATTGAGTTTGCAACTTTTGCAGTATCTGCCGACATGGCTCAAGGAGTCTGGAGTCCACCCCAACTTTGTGGATAAGCATGAAGAAAACCATAGGCCAGCGTTGCAGAAGGGGCTTGTAATAAAGCATAATGCTAACCAATGTTATGCTACAAGTGGAATTACATCTTTTCTATTCAAGGAAATTGCTGAATCCACAATCTCCCCTCACAGGTTTTCTTATTAATTATTTTCCATGCTGTAATGATTTTGTCCTATAATCTAAGCTCCTAGTTTCTTGATCAATCCTTTGAATTAAACAACTTAACCTTCAACTTCATAGCAAGCTGGCCTTCTTCTTTAGCATCTTATACTCTTACAGTGTACTCTGGCAAATCATTTTCTCTTATGTTGTTGTGCATGCAGAGTCTCAATTAACATCCTTGATACCTCGTATGAACTTAACATTCCCGAACTCAATGTTCAACATTTTGAAGTTTTTTGAACTAACAGTATAGGCAAATTGGTAAAATAGAAATTCAAAAGATTAAAATAACAAACTGATAAATAGCAGGAACATCTAGTACAACTAAGCAGTTAACTTTTTCATTCTACTTGATATCTGACATCATCCTGACCCAAGACTTAATGTTAAATTTATGCAGGAGTTTGTTGTGAGAAACGATATGGGTTGTGGTTCCACTATAGGTCCCATACTTGCTTCAGGAGTTGGAATCAGTACAGTTGATTGTGGCATAGCTCAGCTATCCATGCACAAGTTAGCATTTGACGTCAAGAACCGAACTCTGGGTGTGATAAAATGAGAGACTAGTTAGTCTTTGTTGGTGATTTGGTATTAGGTTTAGATTAGCTTTCTAGTTCTATTAGGATTCCTAGTTCTATTAGTGTTAGGTTTCTCGTAGTATTACATATGGGTGAATTGTGAGTTGATGAATATACAGAAAATTACTCCCACGATATGTTCCCACATATTGTTTAACAGTCTTATAATAAGAAGCCATGTATTCAAATTCTTTCTGCTCAACAGAGACTCATTTTGCTTATTTGCTTGTTTATATATATCTTGGACTATTATCGCTCATTCTCCTTACTTTCTTCTCTTTGTTTGGCAGTGTAAGAGAAATCTGTGGCAAGGAGGATGTGGATATCGCATACAAGCACTTCAAAGCATTTTATAGAACATTCTCAAGCATCGACAGAAAGCTAAAAGAACATATAGTTGGGAATCTTTGTTTCTTAACCAAAGTTTTGACTGGTATATTGGGCCTATGTTTTTCATATGCAAATTTATTCTGTTTCTGTGAAATAGCAGAAATGGGTATTACAGGATGTAGATGGGGAACAACAATAAACGGAATAAACTAGAAAAATATTACCAGCTCAGAACATTGACAGGGAATTTGAATGTCTTGAAACTTGTTTCTAGTTGTGTTTTTACTAGTGAGGTTTACTGCACTTGTTGTGAGCTGTTGCTGAAGTAGAGCTGGTTTTGAGTTGCAGGGCATTTGCTTCTAGAAGCTTCTCCTTTAGTTGAGAAAGCAAGGCCTGATTCTCCTGGTTGAGTCGTTCAGCTTTCTTGCGCAGCTTTTCGTTCTCCCGTGTCATCTGATAGTTCTCCAAGTACAGCTCCGAGTTCTGCTTCTCCATGTCTCACTTGTGCTTTGAGTGCAATCAACACAACCTAGTGCAGCAAGCTAGGATATAATCCGACTGATGGGTGGAGCTGAGTTTTGGTTGTTAATATAATTGTTCTTATATATATATGAAGATAAAGAGCAGATAAAGGCAGCAATAGTTTGGACATGCGTGGAAATTGGTGGTGTGGTATGCAATGTGTGTGTGAGTGTGAGAGGGGAGCAGTTACAATGTCAGTCAGTTGCGCAAGAGACAATTCTGCCACCACAAACATGTGTTCAGTCATTATAAGGCATGCTATTCCACGCTGGGAGCGAGGACGGAGATAATATACACTTTCAATTTCCCAGGCAACGAGCCACTTGGGATGGGATCACTTGTATCATTTTAGGGTAAATTGTCAAATAAATTACGAAATTTGGTCAAATTTTGGTCGGTTCCATACTTTTCAAAAACGGAATTATAAATCTCCAAATTTGAAAAATTCCCAAATTTCGCATCTGTCTTAATTTTGGCAAAATCAAAGCTAAGGTGTCATATCTACGTGGACAAAACGGCCGGATAACAAAACGACGTCGTTAAGGAAAAAGTGCCAAATAAATCACGAAATATGGTTAGAATCTGGTCGGTTCCTTACTTTTCGAAAAATGGAACTATAAATCACCAAGTTTGAAAATTTTATAATTGTCCCACGATGCATATGTGTATTAATTTAGATGATGTGGCTTACAAGTGGCGAAGACGTGTGTGTACTAAATAACGTCGTTTGGATTTTTAATTTTTTTATAAAAAAATCTCTCTTTACTCTCTCTCTTCTCTCTATCTCTTACCCCCAAACACAGCCTGATTTTCTCTTCTCCCTACAAGTTGCCGACGACGCTATCCTCCTCGAACCAGTATGAAATATGTTCACACTCCTCCTCGAACCAGTATGAAATATGTTCACACTCTTCTGAGACACCGACATGAATTCCCTATCCTCCCTAATGAAACTTCTATGCCGCCATTAGTAATCGGCGGAGACGTTGAATCTCGGATTCTCCGCCACAATGAAACCGTCATTAGACGCTTTGTCGATCTCCAAAGGTAAAATACAAGATTTTCGTACAAATTATGGTTCCCTCCAATCTTAGCGGTGATCGGTTTGTACCGAGTTGCAGTCTACGCGTTTGTTGAGTTTTTTGCATTTGTATATAGTGATATTTTGGAGTAGATTAAGTCGTTAGTGTAATGAAGAAGGAGAAGAAAAATATTAGATTGGAGTAGAGCATTACACATGTAGGGGAGAGAGAGTGTTGGAAAAGAAGAAAAGAAAAGAAAAATTAAAAAAAAATACTTATTTTATCGAACGATGTCATTTTGTCCACTATCGTGTGTTGTCCCCACAAATATATTCGGTTGACACCTTAGCTTCAATTTTGTCCAAATTAAGACGGGTGGAACAATTGCGTATTTTCAAACTTGGTGATTTATAATTCCGTTTTTCTTAAGTAAGAAACTTACCAGAATTTGATCAAATTTCACTATTTATTTGGCAATTTGCCCTTTCCAAAACGACGTCATTTAGTACACGTCTACGCACTTGTCAACCACGTCACTTAATGTATACTCACCATGTTATTAAATTATTACACATGCCACCAAAAAACTTTGTGGTGAGATAACTGCAACTTTTTCAAACTTCGTGATTTATAGTTCCATTTTTGAAAAGTATGGAACCAACTAGAATTCGACCCAATTTCGTTATTTATTTGGCAATTTGCCCTTCATTTTAATGGCAACACGAAAACTCTCGTGCAGCCGTCCACATAATGCAGTTAGTTAAGTAAAAATTAATTAAAAGGTCAATTAATTGATAACTGGAACTTACTAATTCTCAATTACCCTGATTATAATTTATTAAACTTCCATTAATTCACAATTATAATCTAATTAGAACAGCAACGATGCCAACAAACTCCTAGACCCTAGTGCAACGGAAGGAATTTAAGCTATATCATAATGTTTAATATGTTCAATCAAACTCTTACGCATAAGACAAGTCAACCAGAAGTCTAAACAAATTATATTCAGCCGACAAACACCGTGACACACTCAAACAGACGGCAATATTCTCATTGATACATTTTTCATTCTGCCTCGCACTGCCAGCCATCAGTGTACCGGTGCTGTGACAACAAAGTAAATCTTAATAACATAAAAATTCAATTTTATGAGTTCTGACAATTTCAAAGAAAGAAGAGAGGAAAGCAATCGGCATACCCCATGATGAACGCAGAACACGATTTCAAAGCTCTGATATTTGCAGTTCATGGGTTGATTTTCATCATCATCACAAGCAGTGGCAAAGCAGAGGTCTAGGGAACTCGCACAATCTTTTCCACTGCCACTTTTCACAAGCTCCGTCTACACGACGAAAGCCATATAAACTGAGACTAGCTGAATGGGCACAAGCAAAGAGCACATGATTGAGCACCATCCAGCATATCCCAGTTTCTTATGCCTGCACCCTAGTCGGTCGGGCCAAAATTGCTGCCCTAGCAGCAACAGTTCAACCATGCCCAACTCAATCCTGACAGGGTGCAGGCACGGCCCGCGCCCCTCACCGGGGCCGGGCTAGTCCGAAACTTGCATCAGGTTGTTGCTGATGAGACTGAAAAGAGAGATGAGTTACAGTTAGGATCATAAAGGATTGTCTAGAAATGTCCATTAAACTAAACAAGGTAGATAGGCCCTTGAATCAACCTATTAGATGAGACTAGTGCCTCAAAACAATTAAAAAATGAATGCACAAACACATCGGTACCACTGTATATAATATTGGCCATGTGTGACTATGGTATATATCTGATCTTGGTAAGTGGTGGTGGTGGAGCCCAGTAAAAGAGGAACTAATTAGTTACAGAGCTATAAATGAATCCAGGGAAGTACAATTTTACCCTCTCGTAAAATATAAAGAAATGCATTTGCTGCTCCAACATTGCAATAGACACCTAGGTCACCATAGGCATTTAAGGGAATGTCATGAAGAGGAAACAACATATGCACCTCTAAGCACAGTTACAACACTGAGCAACAAAAGGAGCTCCAATGCCTAAGGAGAAAGGTCTCAGGTTCAAGTCCACCATGGCGCAATCTTTAAATTTAATATTGCAATTAAGAAAGAAAAAAAAAGCTCCAATGGATTCTTATTCCTAATAAGATATCATGAGCTGCAACTAGTGTAAGTGCTAGAAAGCACAGTCAGACACTTCCAAACTATCTTAGGTCAATACTCCTCTGACTCAGTTCTTTAGGATTTTGTTGAAAGGATGGTTTTCATACAAGTAACTAGCTGACAGATGAGGAAGTTGAATAGGCAAAAAAGTCCATTTACAATGGTCATGAAAAGCCATAAAAGATAATACAAACACTCCTAAAGTCTCCTACAACTCTCAGTAGTAGCATCTTCTTTGTTGGAGTTCATTACTTATGTAGCATTTTTTGTCATTCTTGATGTTATTGGGCAACCAGAAATGAAAACAACGATGAAGTCCTCACCATAGCCATCTATAGGATGTGAAAGGTGCAAAACTTGCTACAGGGTGATATTATAAGGAATAGGAATGCATTCATTTGCTTCATCAATTACAGCAATCTTACAACTTTCAACATCAAAGTCTTACTATTCTGACAAAAACGGATATTGAAAAAAAAACGAAAAAAAAAACATTTTCAAACATGTTAGTGAACAAACGTCTTCATGATGATAAGTAAATGTCTCTTAATTCCTGGTGCTGCTGTTATCTAGTAGTGTCAACTTATTATGGAAGGCCAGCATTAATCCATAAATTGTACATGCTAGTGATGCATAACTCACCAGCTGCTCCATTATACATTTATACACTAAAACCAGAAATAAATAATCTTTTATATTATGAAAATATACTTAGGAACAGTTTCCCTCAAAATCTAATTAATGATTCCAAGTCATATGATTACATCTACTGTGCAGACTGTGAGATGTGAATGTGTAACCATTTGCATGCATAGCACATCATGGTAACTGAAGAGATGCATTTTACATATCATACCTGTGAAAAAGGCTGGTGAACTGGATCAAGAGGATGGAGATATGGCATTCCAGATC
>JAYDZE010014964.1:0-10163 GCA_034509125.1 Monilaria moniliformis
ACAGAAAACCCAAAAATAATTACAGAATGTTCTCACCATTACCATCTTGGATGTATATATGAGTGGATGGAGAGAAGTGACAAGTGTCCTGTTTGTGGGAAGGTATGTAATTTCTACCACTGTATATATTCCCTTAAGAATATTTCTTTTGCATAACTGCTTAGTGTTGTTCCGAACTTTGTGCATAAGTCTTTTAATTGGAAAGGGACGGGCTTTGTTTAACGTGCATTTGTTTTAATTGTTTTCTTATCTTCTGAGTTAATTTGTTCAACGATTTTAACTCAGAACTTTTGGCACTGCATGCCTCATGTGTGCTACCATTTTTCAACTCCAATTTTTTGCCCTATTTAAGAAATTCTGTAACGAGCAAGAAGAAGAAGCGGACTTTTGTTTTGTTACTCTTAACTAATAAAATTCTTTGTTGTTGTATTATCATTCTAAAAATCGTTCAGGAAATAAAAACTTAGCTTTTGAATTTAGTAGCAGGATATGTTGATACGAAGTGACAAGATATAGTTCTGCTTACGGTCTAATATCGCTTGGTTGGATTCCTAGGTGATGGCGTTCAATGAGACAGCATAATATATATTCGTGAAGTTTTTGTCGGATGAAGGTTGAAGCCAACACCAACAAGGAGAGGAATAACAAACGAGGCCAAGGAAATGTAGAGTACACCTAGCTAGAATTGGTTGAGTCTTTGTAAGCTGATTCAATTCAGCATAAACACCCATGGCTTATAATAATTTTTCCTCCAAATTACTTCCTCAACTGTAATTGTATAGTGTACAGGCCTTTTAGCTATTGTTTTCATGAAGAAAGTCTTTATCCATAATAAAATTTAAATAGTGTGGAGAAGAGTATGCCCATAACAATCAATTTAGTTTATTTCTGTTGCCTAGATAGAACTGATAACAATCAGAATTCAGACATACATCACAATTTATTCCATAATGTATCTATTTTCTTGAAAGCTATCAAGGCTTGAATTTGTTGTTGCTCGATTTTAACCGCTTTGTTACCCCTTTGAAGTGTTCCAACAGGGCTGTGCTGTCTGGCAGATTTTCCTTGATCACAGGTTCTTGTTTGAAATCCAGCGTCCATCGGTGCAGCCTGGGAAGAGTTTCGGGTTGCAAAACCTGTACTCCACTGATGTGTTCCATGCATCCGAACGAGTAGGCGAGCCAGCCGAAAAACAGGTCCACCATATTGATAGTGTTTCCCCCGAAGAATTTCTTATCTCCTAGTGCCTCCTCTTCAAGGATTTTCAGAGTTTCCAGTACTTGTGTAGCTGTCTTGTGTTTATCCTCTTCCGAAGTCAGAAAAAAGGCGAAAAATGTAAGGCCCTGCATGATAACGAAGATTAACATCTCCAGCAATGATCGATTCTACTATACAGGTAAAAAGAAAATCAAGTTTGTCCCTGTGATTACTGCCAAAGTTTTCTTTTTTGTCTTTTAGGTTCTGACTGTGATTACATGTAAAAAGAAACATCTTTTTTACCTTTTGCTGCCCATAATCGATCCAAAATCGAGCCATGGCTCTCTCGTAATGATCTTCTGGCAGTAAGGGTGTCCTATCAGGCCATGTGTCTTCAATGTACTGTAGGATCACTGCCGACTCCACGATGGGCTTTCCGTTGTGAACAAGCACTGGAACCTTCTTGTGAACCGGATTGTACTCCAAGACGGCCATGCTCTTGTTGGAGAGATCTTCTTCGATGTACTCGTACTCCACGCCTTTCAGCTTCAGTGCCCATATCACTCTAATCACATAAGGGCTTGCCCAGATGCCATGTAGCCTTACTTCCATTGATGGAGGAGGTAAGAAAATTATGAAATTCTATAGTTAGCTGACATATGACTCTTATATTCCCACCTTTATAACTTTAGACAAGATTTATTCCTTTCCAAGAAACTGCGAGAGTACAAGTCAAACAAGTTGGGCTTGTTCTTGTATTTGATGGTGACGTTGCCGACTGCAAAAGGATCAATTTTGAGAATGTTTGTCGGTAATTTGTTATAAATGGAGTTAGTTTTTTATATAATTGTTTAACCTTGAATACATAACTCATATTTACTACTCCCTCCGTTCACAACCAATAGCCTTGTTAGTAGATAGTAAGAGTTATAATGCAAAATTGGTAAAATAGGAGAAATAGAGAGAACAAAAGTAATTGAAATATTGTTATAAGTTATAAATAAGTTGATATATTTGAATAATGTATCGTGATAAACTTACCAACAATAGAAGAAAACTAATTTTTGTGGATATACCAAAATGGCATGCCTCGTACCTTTGATGTTAAAGGTGTATAATAGTAGGAGACTAATTTTCACTATCAAGTGTGGAAAACGATTGCAACTACATGTTAGACGAATTTGTTGACTCCTCTTCACCACACATTTCGAGCATTCAAACAGTCCACTGCTCACAAGTGACAACTGACAGCCGAACCAACTCTCCTACTGCAACTATGATTTACTTGTTAATTGTAGTACATTTGCAAATTTTCCTTATATGTACAACAGTACATGACTCTCCTTGTACATATTAGACCAATTTAATTGACGATCTCCGGCTGCCTTCTGAGCATCGATATCCTTCAATTCTTGGGTCGACACATTGTATAGAGCCAAGAACGAATCCATTGTTTCTAACAAAAGCTTGTTATTTCTCCAGAAACAAAGCACCCAATACATGTCTTCTTCCAGAGGGCCAACCTTGAGCTTCTAATCCAGCACTCCTCGTCATTTATGATCCATATATCAATGGTCCCAACTTGAGTTTCAGAAACACAGCCCGTTACTTGTATCCCTCGAAACTTGTCAGTCCTCATATGAAATGAGCAACATCAGCACCAGAACTGTCCTCGAATTTGAACTCCAAGAGCCAATAATAAACTCCATTCAAGTACCTGTTACTAGTAGACGTATTAGCCATGCGTTTTGAAACAATGGGATCAAGATTTTTAACAAGTCTCCAAGATTCACTCTCGGAGGTGCAAACACAGACAACTTTTAATAGTCCATACTAGTTCTACTACTCCCCCAGATGTACATAATCGAAACAAGTTTGTAGTCACCAGCCAATGGATCCAATCCCAATCCAAGCTCACTGCCAATGATACCAAGACTTGATGGCCAGATCCTTGGATCCAAACGAGGGCGCGGCTTAAACTGTCTCAAGGCTGGGTTCAACAAGGCTAAGGGTCCAAAGACACCACCATCAGCAGGCTGGGTTCAACAAGGCTAAGGGTCCAAAGACACCAACATCAGCCACACAGAGAACACCATTCAAGTGCCCGATAAGATTTGAATGTTCTTCTTCTGGAGTGTCCAAGTCATCAATAAGATATGGACGATCTACATGAGGAATCTGCAGATGACAGGGCTCTCCAACCAGGCTTCTTATGTGTACAAGAAAGACTGATTACTTTTAACTTTTATTCCTTTAATCCTTTCACATTGGTCTGTCAATTTTTTTATTTTTTTATTTTTAAATAGAATCAATAATGATTTTTATTTTTGTTAAATTTCAGAACTCCTAATTTATGGTTAGATGAAAATTATCTTACTAACTTAGTTATTTTCGTTGTCTTTTGTAAATATTTTTTTTGAATTAAGGGATGAAAGATTGAAATTCGCACTCTAATCACAAACTCTTGCAAATAGAAGCAATATTACTGAACTACAATATATATATATTGGTGAATAGCAATATACTATGAAATAAAAAAAAATAGAATATTAACCTTAGCACATAATTTAATTAAGATATTCTCATTACCTCATGGTTTGTATCTATAGTATTAAAAAATAAAAAATGAAACAAAAGCCGGGTTAATTTCATAAATTTTTACTAAATTATGGTACTTATATCAAATTGGTTACTAAATTTTAATTTGTTTTAAAACAATTACTAAATTTTATACTTTATATCATTTAAAATTTTAATTCAAATTTTTAAATAATTTTATTCCATGTAACAATTAAAAATCCATATTAACTTTTCCATTTAAGTCAACTTATTAAAATATGTATATGCCATCTCATTTAAATTCTCTAAACTCGTACACTATCATTGTTTACTAAAATGGACTGTAACTTTAGAATAAGGCCGTAGATAATTATATCATTTAAACTAATTTTACTTGATTCATATCCACAAAATTGGAGATATTCTAGCAATGAGGATAAAAATGCCCGATCATATATGTGTTATCAATCATGAAAGTCCGACATAATAGAATTGAAGATAAGATTCTACTAATTAGGAATCTTAACTTCCTCTGAAGTCGCCTATTAGGAATCTTTTTCGCCATCGCCTTGCGAGGGGCTTGGCCCTGCCTCTCTGTACAAGCCCATTATTCTCATTGAATCTCATCACAACTTCAATGAAATATGAATACCACAACCAAATAATTTTTCCATTGTATTTATCAAGAGAAACGCATATTATAGCTTCAATTACAACAATCAAGACATCAAAGTTGGCAGCACAATATCTTAAGTAAAGTCATCACAACACCGAGGCCGAATTTCAGACCACCTCAAACACATAATAATGAGACTTGACACAGACACTTAAATCAAAGAGACTATTGTTCCTCACTTGGTTCAGGCACCAGTCATGCAGCCGCTTGAAAAGCTCGTAGGAAGCTCTCGGGTGGTTGACCTCCGCTCAGCTGGTTCTTCCCGTTTATCTGCAACAGTCGTACCTCTTAGTTATCATCTCCTTCATGCAAGATAGCAGATGAGTGTTTTCACAGAGTTTTAAGCAAGACTTACCGTGTAATGAGGGACTCCATTGATTTGTGATGCATAGCGTTTAAGGTCCTCATTAACCTTACAAGAAAAAGAACTAGCGTGAATTGGTGTTGCAGATATATACGAGCTAGACAAGGAAGCAACGGAAAGTTTTTCTTGTTGGAACTATACCTCCTTGAGTCCATTGTTGGGATCTTGTAGAAACTCGGCTGCTCCTTCTACTCCAACCTTTTTGGCACTCTCCACGAGAAATTCCCTTCAGATAATGAAAGAGGGGACAATGTTAACGAGCATTCAAGCAATACTCGTCAAATGTTTGATGCCATAAGGCACAATAGAGCATTTGCATCGTGTGGAAGAATGAATGATAGTAAGAGTTCACTAGCAAATACAATAGCAGATAACCCCAACAAAATAATCAAAGAAACCAACTCCAGCCAAAAATGACATTGTCGTATATCTACCACCATTACATCCCCAACATGAAATGTAATCGATAACAGGCTAACTATAGTGATATTAACACTTCCAAAGAGAAAACAAATAGATGGCCTTTTTTGTTAAGCTCATACTTCAATAGTAAGAAAGGAGATACCTATTCTTGCCAACACTCTGAAAAAGACAAAGCATAAGAACTTGAAAAAGAACTTGGTTCACACAATTACACAGTTATGAAGAAAACTGATGCTAGGAGTAAACAGAAGTGCATATATATAGCTAATAAACCGAGCTGAAATCACAAAGATTACTAACCTATCACCTATATACTTTCCCTGCGTGAAGTAGCCAATGCCAAGCTCTTCCACAAGTTTATGCTGCTTGTCTAACCCCTGTGTCCCGGCAAAATATATCAACCTATGGCTGTCCAGGGTGTTCCCACTGCATATCCAAGAAAATCAGCCATCCTCATCGACAAAACATTAACAATTTTTCAAATGGAAACCTTCATTTTCCATAAACAAAGGGATAATTAGAAGACTAATAAGGCATGAAAAGAAATGCCATTTCGACTTACGTGAGTCCTGATGTGTCATAATTATCCATTCCCAAGCCCTTAAAAATCTACACAAACCAAAACAAATTAGCACGAAATAGAAAGCAAAAGATTATTTTCTTTTCTAGCGAAATGAACATCAAGAATCAAGAATCAAAATATAACCTCAGCCATTCGAGATTCCATCTGTATAGAGCGAGGCCCAAATCGATTCAGGTAATAATCTTTCTTAACAACGCCTTCTTTAGGCGCATTTGGATTAAGCATATAGGGATGCCATTTGATCTGTAATCGAAACAAACACAAAACTCATAGAAATTCAAGAATCCTTACAATAGAAAATAAGGCCAAAAATAAGCGAACAAGATTCTGGGACCTCGAAATTGAAATGATCATTTGATGAAGCTATTGCTTTGTCCAAATTCTTTTTGCCCACGAAGCACCACGGGCAGACAGTGTCAGCAACGACATCAATCTTAATGAGTTTCTTCGCACCGCTGCTACTCATTGCGGTTATCTTGATTGATCTAGAACATTCAGGAAGAAGAAATCAAGCTTCTTCGAAACTGTATGAAAATCCTAATTCAGACAGTGGCCTATATTTATCGACACGTTTTAACATGGGTTCTGTTTCGTTAGTTGATTCAAACATCCAAAGCAGATAAAAATGCAAAATTGAACAGAGCAGAAAACGGATCGGGAGCATACGGTTATGAAATGAGCTCAGGAGAAATATCTGTAATTCGGACAGCCGAAATTCCAGTTCAAGGTTGAAAATAAGATAGAGAGAGAAGCAAACCTGGAAATCCGAAGAAGCTGTGGATTATTGGAACAGTGCAGAAGCATACAAGATTTGTGGACTGATGAGAATCGAAAACTGCGTATTTTTCACGTTTGACTAAATGGAAACTCTCCGCGCAGAAAATATAGAAAAATATTCCGTTTGCGTTTCTCAAGGAATCTCCTTAACGACCAGCTAGTAGTTGAATTATAGTTCAATATTATGAATTATACAATGATAATTGACAACAAATGCAAATGTCTCAACGATGAGTAAATACAATCGGAAAAAATAATATGATTTGTACAAAATGTGGAAGCAATCTTTGGAACATGGACTCTATTGCAAGGATCTTGAAATTTAGTTTTTAAGATCATGATTGATTTACATTAAAAATATGATCCACAACCTCCATAAATCGTGAACTCCTCTCCATTATCTTCACATCTCAATCGATATTTTGACCTACAAAACAAGTATTTTAACGAAGATGGGAAATGAGATTGGGAGGTTAAAAACCAATAGAAGAATATGTAGTTTTCTATTTAAGGGCGTTTACTCTGGATAATAGAATAGATTGATAAAAATATTAGATAAAATATTTGAAAAAACAAGATATTTAAATAATTTCATTATTAATCAATTTATCGAAATAAACAATGTATTAATTTGATTATTTTTATTAATCAATTATATTACTAAAAGTAAACGCTCCTTATTATTTTTGTTAATTTTGAAGTATATTTATATGAATAGAAGATCGTGAACACGTACACCCCAATGAAAGCATGGTTAAATTTTGAGAACAATTAAGGAATAATTGACTGTAAAATTATGAAGAAAAAGCTAATTATTGTTTGTCCTGTATCTTTCAAAATCTGAATGTCAAATTATAAAGTTTACAAAATTCTCAATTATCTCATTTGACCAAATTAAATTACATAGTTTAAAAAAAAAAATCAATTGTATCATCTCACTAAATTTGGGAGAAATTGAAAAATGAGTTGGCATACCAAAAAATATACATGGAATGAACAACCAGTTAGCAAAATATCATAATAGTATGAGATTTAAGACAACGAGAATTATTACACTTTTTAAATCATCAATTACTCGTCTCCGATGAAACTTTGTATTATAGGGTTTAGGTATCAAAAATGAGACAATTGGAATTTTTAAACACTCTATTATTTAATTTGGTTAGGTTAAAAAAATATTTTTTTAAACTTTATAATTTTTCATTCAAAATTTGAAAAATATAAAATAAACTAAAATTAGTCTATTTTTTGTGACTTTACATGCAAGTATTCAGCAATTAATTAGTTTGCACGGAAACCACTAATCCTTATCTAAAGAAAGCTACTACGTATATAATTCTCGCGTCTGAAAAAAAATCGGTGGAGCGGGCAGCTCGGGCAGGAATCTGGAATTACGTGCGGGCAGTCCGCCCCCTTCTTTCGCCAACTTCATCGGAACTCCGACACATATTTTCCCTCGAAAATCAACCTCAATTCTTTCCAACCTAATGATACACTAATCATTTCTCTCTCTAAATCAATTCGACACGCGGGAATTTCTGATCACTGCTTGAAATTCCTCCGACTATCTTCCCGCGACTGCGATAGGTTATCCCAATTTTGATAAGTCAAATGGAGATCGACGAGATATTGGGGGAATCGAAACTGGCCAAGATTCCCACCAAGAGCGTGATATACGTTTGGGGTTACAACCAGTCTGGCCAAACTGGCAGGACGGGCAAAGAAGGGAATTTGCGGATTCCACGGCAGCTGCCGATGGACCTCTTCGGCTGTCCAGCCGCCGGCGGAAACTTGCGGTGGCTGGATATTGCTTGCGGCCGCGAGCACACCGCCAGCATCGCCTCCGACGGCTCGCTTTTCACGTGGGGTATTGTTGCCTTTGTTTCTCTATTTGTTTAGCTCTGTTTTAATCTTAATGCTTTCCTAATTATGGATTGGATAATGCTTTTTGGACTTTGATTATGTTCATTGTGGAATCGGGTTACTTCATATTTGCTGCTGAGTCTTGTGCGTGTATACTGTAAATTTTTTGTCTTGGTAGTTGGATGTTAGTTGATATTATGGAATAGCCTAGATGAAACGGCTACTTTGTATTTTGTTTTGTCGTACAGGTTTCATTCTAGTCGGAATTTGGTTAATTGGCATATACAAGTACCCTCACTATGATCCATCATCCATGTTGGTGTTATGTAAAGAATGGGTTTTGTTAGAATTCTGACTAAGATTATACCCGTTCCTGATTATTTTAAACTATCCTTTTCTTGGCTGTGCCAGTTTCATGATCTTGTCAGTGTCGTATGCAGTTCTGTCTGGTGCACTATACTAGTTTTTTTGTGCGTCAAAGCGGAAAGTTCTTAGCATGTTTTTGTCATCTGTCGACAGGGGCCAATGAATATGGACAGCTTGGAGATGGAACTGAAAGGGGTAGGAAATACCCAAAGAAAGTGAAGCATTTGCAGTCTGAATTTGCAATCTCTGTATCCTGTGGGGCACATTGTACTGCAGCCATTGCCGAGCCGCGTAAAATTGATGGTTCTATGTCAACAAGGAGACTGTGGGTCTGGGGGCAGAATCAGGTATAATTGGTGACTTGGTTAATATTGCAACTTTTTTTACTCTGCCTCAATGTTTTTAAAGGAGGCTCTTATTTGTTTTTGTTAGGTTCTCCTAGTAGCTCCTACTAATGTTTTTTTCTTTTTTTGGACCAAGGTATAATCGTTCTGTCAGTCACATTGCTGGTATACTATAGAGTAGAAGTTACATTAGTATATGAGAATTTACTTCAGTAAATGTATATACACTCGATGCTTATTTGTTTTTTATTAACATTTTTATACTTCCAGATCTTTTGCTGATATTGTTTGGTTGAACTTTCATCAGAAAGTAAATCTCTTATTTGTGGCGCCTAGGCTGATAAGATCTACTATAAATTGTGTGCTTGTTAATAATACTAGGAACTAAAAAGGTACTGGAATGTATACAACCTTTTTAAGTTGCCTTGCAGTTTGAGATTTTGTGTACATATGATGAAACTTCTTCTAGTGAATCACTTTTTGAAGATTATACTTCCTTGGGATTCATGACTAAGTAAATTTTCTTATTTCTGCCTTCACAGGGTTCTAATTGCCCGCGTCTATTTTGGGGAGCCTTCACACCAGACACAGTACGCAACTCTGTTCAAAATAATCATAAATACTTACTCTTTTTACATGCTTATGTTAATTCTTAATGATTCTCCTATTGCATGACATGTGCTCGCTTCATTTAATGTATATCTTGGAATTTTGCTTCTAGACTTTTTTCCTCACTTTCCTCAACAAGGTTTACAGTAGGGGCTCTGAGATCAAATCATGTACCACGTCACTCTTTTTCACAAGCTTTAAACTATACTATATATAGAATGTGGCAATTCAAGCTTTATTTTTCCTTGTATACATTCAGAAATTTTCTAGTACATGTCCTTATAGAATAATTTCTATATATTTTCTTCCTTGTTCCAGGTTGTGCGCCAAGTTTCTTGTGGAGCTGTTCATGTGGTTGCTCTGTCAGAAGATGGCCTGCTACAAGCATGGGGTAATGTTGGC
>JAYDZE010014975.1:0-10162 GCA_034509125.1 Monilaria moniliformis
TCTCTCTCCTGTAAAACCCTAGGCGGCGCCTTAGGGTTTTGAGAGAAGAAGTGGTCCTCATCGGAGGAAGATCTCCTTGGCTTCACAAGTGCAGCAGTTTATTCCCGAGCAAGCAGTTAGATTCATGGATCCCAGTGAAATAACACGGCTAGTTGACGAGCTAAAATTAACGACAGAATTCAATGAGGGAGCGGTGGAAATCAAAGAGAGAAAATGAAGCGAACAAGGTTTGCTGGATAGGGTTGTGGTGGGCAAGATTTTCGCGACACGGGTGGTGAACAGAGAAACTCTAAGAACGCATGTACCGAGAATCCTACAAGCCAGGTATGAAGTCGATATCGAAATAGTAGGCGACAACCTATTCGCTATGGTTTTTGCGAATGA
This sequence comes from Monilaria moniliformis, assembly GCA_034509125.1. Classification (NCBI taxonomy): domain Eukaryota; kingdom Viridiplantae; phylum Streptophyta; class Magnoliopsida; order Caryophyllales; family Aizoaceae; genus Monilaria; species Monilaria moniliformis. The sequence goes on from JAYDZE010014975.1 coordinate 385, forward strand.
AAGGGATAGACGGCATGCACTCTTTGACGGGCCGTGGCATTTCTTCGATAATTTAATGCTACTAAAGGAAGCAATAGGCCTTGAGAAACCGACAGATGTGATTTTCAGTGACTATACAACTTGGATACAGTGCCATAATTTGCCGTTAGCGTGCATGACGCCAACTATGATACGCCAGATCGGAGAAAGAGTGGGGAGGGTGGAGGAAATCGACACAGGAGAAGGAGGCTTATGTTTAGGCCAGTACGCACGGGTCCGAGTCACAAGGGACGTCAATAAACCCTTGCAACGATGCGTAAAGATAACACATGGGCAGGAGCAATGGAGTACCGTGATTATCCGCTACGAAAGATTGCCGGAATTCTGTAGCGCGTGCGGGCGAATTGGGCATCAGGCTAGACATTGCGAGGATGAGTCGGTGGATAGAAACAAGAAGACTTTCGGTAATTGGCTAAGGGCTGTCAAAACAATTAAGTATCGACGTACCAAACCTCACACCACACCATCTTCGGGGGTGCGATCGTCAACACGTGAAACTGATATGAGCAGCGATGCGGAGCAATCCGAGAGTGCCAACTCACAACCCAAAGCCTTGCAATTGAGCAACAAAGAAGTGCCGAACATTAGACGGGTGGAAATCATGGACGTGGAAAATATGGTGACAAAGGAAACAGTACACAATGAATCGGCGTGTGTCCAAATGGGTGCGCTGATAACGGATGCATCCAACAGAGCCACAACACCTACTCTCCCGAAGGAGGCAGAAGGAGGAAGATCCCGATGGAAAAGGAGAGCGAGAGCAATTCAAAAGGCTGGGCTTCCGACTCCCAATGAAATAGACGTGGAGGGAACAAGGAAGAAACATGAGATAGAGGAGGGTGACGCAGAGAGTCAGAAAGATCTTAAAAAGGCTTGCACCAGAGAAGAGACGACAACAAATTTGAAAATAACGGCGGAGGTTGCTGAGCAACCCCGCCGAGAGCCATGAATTGTTTAGTTTGGAACGCACGGGGTCTGGGTAGCCCGAGTGCGTTCCTTCACCTTCGGCGGTTACTCGCCACACATACCCCGAGCTTTGTCTTTCTGAGTGAGACAAAGCTCGTATCAGGGAGATGCAAGAGATGGAGGGATACCCTAGGTTTTAAGGGAGTTTTTACGGTGGATGCACAGGGTCAGGGAGGAGGACTAGCTCTACTTTGGGATGATTCAATGGAGGTCAAAATTCAATCCTACTCTCCGGGACACATTGATAGCGTTGTTACGTGTCGGGAGGGGACTTGGAGATTCACGGGTTTCTACGGACACCCTGTGGTAGATCAAAGATTTCATTCGTGGGATCTATTGAGGAGATTATCAGACACTAATATGGGAACAATTAAGGCTTGGATGGTAGGCGGAGACTTCAACGAGGTAATGGCGGATAGTGAGAAACAAGGTGGCAGGGCTAGGTCTTTAACACAAATGGCTCGCTTTCGGGACGCCTTGCTGTATTGTGGCCTTAGTGATGTCCCGACTTCAGATAGGAGCTTTACTTGGTTCAATAACCGGCCAGACGACCCTATTTATGCGAGGTTGGATAGAATCGTTGTGAATAGAGAATGGAATGAGATGTTCGGTGAAGCAACAACAAAGACCTTAGACCTACACGGGTCAGATCATACTCCTCTCTTATGTCATACCAAGCTGCTGAGCTCCCGGCTTTCTAACCGAGGGAAGGGCAGATTTTTATTTGAAGACAAATGGCTTCTAGAAAAGCACTTTATCCCGGATGTCATGTGTGAGTGGAGTTCTTTCCGAGGGGACATGACTCTTTACAAGAAGCTGAATCAATGCCGAAATTTTATGAAACAATGGGCAAAGGAGAAGTTTGAGGTGCGAACCAAAACGATTGAGGTGCTCAAGAACAGGAGACACTTTCTTATGTGCCATGTTCATGGGATCGACGCCCACAAGGAAATCAGAGAAATAACCAAGAAAATTGAATCGGCTATGGAGGTAGAGACAACTCATTGGCAACAAAGGGCAAGGATGAACTGGCTGACATATGGAGATAGAAATACGAAGGCGTTCCACTCCCAAGCTACAACTAGAAAACGACGACATAAAATAGTGGAATTACTGGATGAGCAGGGCAAGTTACATACCGGAGAGGAGGCGAAGGCAATGATAATCAAGGATTTCTTCACTGGATTGTTTACATCGAGCAACCCACTTGGGGATACTGTCCGGGATGTTGCCGACTTGGTTCAAACTCGGCTGTCGGAGGAAATGTCAGGATTCATTGATCGACCTTTTGAGGCTAGCGAAGTAAGTACTGCCATATTCGATATGCACCCTACAAAGGCACCGGGACCTGATGGTTTTAACGCCAGATTCTACCAAAAGTTTTGGCCTCAAATTGGGGAAGACGTCACAACAGCAGTCCTCAAGGTGCTCAATGAAGGCGGCTCGGTTGAGGAATGGAACGAGACTATTATTTGTCTTATTCCGAAGAGCAAGAACCCCAGACACTTGAATGACTTTCGTCCAATCAGCTTGTGCAACACGATATACAAAATTGTGACGAAAGTGATTGCCAATAGATTGAAGGCTCCACTCGGAAGTGTAATTGACGAGGCACAAAGCGCATTCATAACGGGTCGGCTCATAACTGATAACATACTTACGAGCTTTGAATGCCAGCACTAGCTTCGTCGCCGGAAGAAAGGTATACGGGGTTATGCAGCGCTTAAGCTCGACATGAGTAAAGCCTATGACCGTGTGGAATGGACCTTTGTCGAGGCCATGCTGCAAGCACTGGGCTTTCCGGCTAAGCTATGCTCTACTATCATGAGGTGCATCACGACCGTGAGGTTCTCGTACATCTTAAATGGCCGAGTGTACGGAGAAATTATTCCTACAAGAGGATTACGGCAGGGAGATCCATTATCACTGTTTCTCTTTGTGATATGTGCTCAAGGGCTGTCGGCTCTTATTCAAGCAGCAGCAAATAGAGGAGGGATCAAAGGGATACCGATTGTGCCTAGCCAGGTTAACATCACGCACTTGTTTTTCGCCGATGACAGTGTGCTGTTCTTTCAAGCCGATGAGCAAATGCAAAGAGTGTAGGGGATATCTTGAAGACTTACGAGCTTACCTCGGGGCAGCAGGACAAATCGGCCATCTCCTTCAGCCCAAACACACCTCAGAGGATGCGACAAGTAGTTGCTGGCTCCTTGAAGGTTAAAGAAAACAATGGAATCCACATGTACCTAGGCATGCCGTCTTTCATTACCCGGCAGAAAAGGCTTCAATTCTGATATATAAAGGACAGAATCCAAAGCCGTATAATGAAGTGGAATCAGAGAGACTTCTCGGCCGGAGGGAAGGAAGTCTTGATAAAAGCAGTGCTTCAAGCAATTCCTACATATGCTATGCAATGTTTTAGAATTCCGGAAGGCCTCTGTGTGGATATCAACAAACTGATTGCGGCCTTCTGGTGGGGGGACAAGGGCGAGGTTCGCAAAGTTCACTGGCTAAAATGGCAAGGCCTATGCGAACCAAAGGCTCACGGAGGATTGGGTTTTCGAGATATGACGGTTTTCAACCTGGCTTTGCTTGCAAAGCAACTTTGGAGGCTGATCACGAGGCCAGATTCTTTAATCTCGAGGATCTTCTACGGGAGATATGCAAAAAATGAGGGCCTCCTAACAGCAAAGGTCACTCCTAACAGCTCCTTTGCCTGGAGATCGTTAGCCAGCAGCCGGGACCTCCTGCAACGCGGGATGCGATGGAAAATAGGGGATGGCAGCAAAGTCGATATCTTTCAAGATAGGTGGGTGCTGGGGCTCCATGAAGGAAAAGTAAGGTCGCAGGGAAGAACAGTGATTGGTGGTGGTAAGGTGCAGGACTTAATAAGTGCGAGCAACGAGTGGCGAATGGATCTCCTAAGGAATACTTTTCTGCACCACGAAGTAGCTGCTATAGCCCAAACCCCAATTGGTGAACATGGATCGGAAGATAGGCGATGGTGGCAACCAGAGCCCACGGGCGTTTTCACAGTCCGCTCGGCGTATAGACTCGGTAAGGACCATCGGAAAACCGATTACGGACCAAGTGAGGGGGACGACAAATGGTTGCAGCGATATGTGTGGGTAACTTCGATCGCGCCCTCGGCAAAGATGTTTTTATGGCGCGCCTTCAAGGATTACATCCCCAATGCTGGAAATCTTCAAAGACAGCATGTCCCGACGGATGGCATTTGCAACTTATGTTGGAATCGGAGAGCAACCACGACCCATACCCTATTATTCTGCCCACGCATTGTTGGCATGTGGAAGAAGGGACCTTTCTGGCGGATTATTAAAAGTGGCAGGTCGGACAGGATGAGTGATACTGCTGGAGCAGTGCGGACGAGCCTCGGGGCTGATCTGTACGAGATATGGTGCATCATGTTGTGGAGTCTTTGGCGAGCTATTTGTGAAGCGAACCATAACAATAAGGGAAGCCTTACCTTACCCTCCTTCGATGAATGCGAGCAGATGAGGGAAAGTCATATACAGGCCCGTTTGCAACAGCTCTCCCGGCATAATGCGGGCCTGCCTAAGAGCGAAAAGACATGGCGACGAACGGCGAGAGGAGTTTTCCGGGTGGATGTTGATGCCCACTTCGACCCCTTAGCATCCAGTTTTGGTGTGGGTGTGCTTATTCGAGACTGGAACGGCGCAATCCGGGCAGCTCGGTCGAAACGAACTCCTCCTCGAACGGATGTCATGATCGCAGAAATGTTGGCGGCAGTCGAGGGCATCGTCTTTTGCTTGGAGCAACAACTTACACAGTTTGAACTCTTCACGGATTCGATTCTGACTGTGAGACTAATGACGGCACCAACAAGAGATTTACAGGAGTTTTTGCCTGAGGATGTTGTAGACATAGTTCGGATGGCTAGAGCTAATGTGTTAGTGGGCATTACCCATATTTGTCGTAAGGTCAATAGGGCAGCTCATAATTTGGCCCATCTTGTGACCTCGGGGTCTGAGAGTATTGTATGGACTTCGGGTTTTCCTTCTTGGCTATTGCAAATAGCACAGGAAGATTGTGGTGAATGAATCTCAGAGTTTTGCTTTAAAAAAAAGTACTTTAAAAAAATAATTCTTTAAAGAAAAAACCTTTTTCAATTTTAGGTCGAGTATAAGTAGACTTGCAATTTATTAGTATATAATATAACCCACTTAAATGTCATAAGAAATAGGCCGAAAAAGAAATCATAGTTTCGACCCTTTTAGAAAAGTGAATTCATAGTTTCACTCTTAAATCACTACATAGTAAAAATACAATTTATGATTTAGTAACTCCAATTAATATTTATTACTGAAAAGATGAAGCCTAAAAAAATTATATATACTAATTATGGAACAATCAAACTCTACTAATAAATTATTAACTTAAATTGAAGTTAAATACTAAAAAATATTTGTATTCCCTAATTGGAGGAAATCAATCATAATTAACAAGTACAAAACTAAATTATAACACGAAAGACTAAATATCGAACAACGTTTTTAAAAATATAGAAATTGCAAAAGAGAAATTGGAATAGAGGATCTAGAGTGACAAGTGCATATGGTTTATTTGCTTCTATTTTTATTTATTTTTTTCTATATTTTTTGAATAGATGGTTGGGAAATTGACAAGAGTGCCATTTTAACATCATGTGGTTTTGCTTGATACCTTTCACGGTGGTTCCACTTAAAATTCCAAATAGAGAAATTTGATGTGTCCCCCAACAGAAAAAAGACAGCTGAAGAAAACAGTGTCAGTGCCCATTGTACACCTGTAATAAAATGGTAGTGGTAAGATTAGTTTTCTGTTGGTGACTAGCGTACTGTCCACATCAAATACTTGATTAGGTTCCCCTAAATAGAAATAAATAAAAAGTAGTTGCTGAGTAATTCACTTTTATTGCCACCTGTTTCGAAAAGTGCTGCTCACACTCCGATTCGTAATCTTTATATTCCAATCAAGGAAGCACATCTGCATTTTAAAATTTTACCAATTTTGGATGGTCAATACATATTCATTTTCATTATTATTCAACATTCTAAGTTGTTGATATTTGTATGACTTGTTTGATGATACAGACAAATCTGGCAACATAAATTATTTCAGTAGCTTTGTGATAGTATTTTTTGGGAGGGATATATGTCATTCGTGTTTTTACTTGTGAGGGGAGATATGTAATTTGAATCTTTGGACTTCGTTGTTTATAAACTGAAGATTACATCGCTTAGATTTTCACATGCGTAGAATCCACAGAAAATCTCTTCCTAAGTGGTTGCCAAATATCGCACTAAAACAAAGTTTTTGCAGAACTCATTATAAATAACAGTAGTAAACATCTCTCATCATAAAAATTAAAAAAAAAAAGAAAAAAAAAAGGAATCCCATGAATATCTAGATGCAATTAGTAAACACAAAATGCTCCCTATCATTAGGACTTAATACTTTGTAATGACAAATTAAAGTCGAGTGTTTCATACTATGATTGGATTAGCATAGTGAGTAATTTAACAAGCGTGTGTTTATGATTCGGCAAAGGACGGAGTATTTGAATTGTTCATCAAACTTGGACCTTAATTAATTAATTAAGTCACCGCCGAACAAAATTAAATAACTAAATAAAAATCATTTATAACATCCAATCTAGACCTTAGGGCAGCGTTAACGCTGCCGCAAAAGGTGTAGAAAACGGGGCAGCCGCATCGAGGCGGGGATGGTGGGGGAGGGGGCGTCGCTGCAGCCGGACATTCAGCGCCGGGTGCGGCCGCCGCGTCGTGGTGACGCTACAGCCCCCTCGCCGCATTTCCACCGCACTTTAATTTTTTCTACTGTTTCATGGATTGAATTGTGTGGTGCAGTGTGTTGCAGTGAATTGTGTGGTGCAGCTAGAGGGTCACAGAGGGTCACAGAATTGATTATCCCTTCTATAAAATCCACTTTCTTCTTCCCACTTTCCTCACTTTTCTTCCTTACTTTTTTTCTTCACTTTTCTTCCACTACTTTCATCTCATTTTAATGGATCCAGATTATGATGATTCGAGTTCTGATTCAGATGAAATGGATACGATGATTGAATTGACACTGAAGTCGCATCATAGGAGGAGAGTTGAGCAGGCTCGAGCTGTGCGTTGAGCTCCGAAGACGTACATACACCAAGAGCGCGAAATTGCCGATCAACGCCTCATCGCAGATTATTTCTCCGACGAGCCACAATGGGGTGCAACTGTATTCCGTCGACGGTTTCACATGAGCAAATCCTTGTTCCTGCGCATTGCAAACACGTTGGCAGGACGCCCAAGCATTGATGTATATGCACGAGAGGCGTCACGACTTTCCCCGTATGCTCAGCTGCATCGACTGTATGCACTGGGAGTGGAAGAATTGCTCGTCCGCTATGGAAAGGCGGCTTCACCAGTAGATATAAGGGCACACATCCAACAATAATTATATAAAATGTTGCCGACCAACGTTTATGGATTTGACATGCATTCTTTGGCGTCGCCGACTCGAACAATGACGTTAATGTTCTGAACTAGTCACCAATCTTCAACGACGTATGCGCTGGTCGGGCACCGACTATCGAATTCACAGCCAATGGGCGAAGATACAACATGAGATACTACTTGGCCGATGGCATATATCAAAGTGGCCAGTGTTTGTGAAAACGATTACGTGTCCCACGAACCCGGAGAGAGCATTATTTGCTCAAAGGCAGGAAGCGGCATGAAAGGATGTTGAGCTAGCTTTCGGTGTACTCCATGCACGCTGGGCCATAGTGAAAGGTCTGGCGCGTATGTGACTACAATCATATATCGCCTAAATCATTTATGTATGTATTATCATGCCTAACATGATAATCGAGGATGAATGACAAGACGCGGCTAATTAGGGCGACGACGAAGCCAGATCTAGCTCAGGAGTGACCAATGTGAATCCATCTCAAGGTGCACCGCTTCAATTTCGAGATTATCTAAGTCGACGTGCTTCTCTTCGCGAAGAACGAACTTACAGCCGACTTCAACGAGATCTCATCGAAAAAATTTGGGCACGCTCCAACTGATTTGGAGTATGAAGTAGTTTTACTTTTTATCTATGTAATATTAGAAATTTCAATTATGTCATTTTTAACTTTTAATTAATATAATTTAGGATTTATATTAAGTAATTTCAAATTTCAATTAAATACTTTTCGAATTTGTAGTTATTTGATTTGATTTTACAATTAACTCAATTCAAATAAATATATAAAATTGAAGAATAATACAAAATGATAAAATGATAAAAATAGAGTTATGATTAATTTAGAGTTGAATTGTTTGGGGTTAAGATAATGGTGTTATAGTTGAAAAGTGAAATATTAAAGCGACAATTGAAATTTGAATTATAACTATTTATTTTCAAGATAAGTATTAATGCGAATTTGAGTGAAATTCGAAATAGGACACACCATGAAGTCCACATCTCATAGATTTGCACTGCACCAGGATTGCCGGATTTGCACGGAGATCGATACTACCAGATGCATCTACATTTATGACTTTATCCAGTTCCATTTTATAAGTATTTATTCAACCATATTTCTGCATATTTTGCATGTATAGATAGTCAAAAAATTATATTTAAACAAAGTGTTTGATAGGACATCCCTTTGTTGTTCGTGGAAATTTTCGCATCAAAGTCGCTATTTATGACTCGTTCCGTCAAGAACTTTGATTAATGTCTTTCATTTTTATTTTTTAGAACTATTAATGGTTGATTAATATTTGTTCACTCTCGACCTATAATTTTCATTAATTTAGACTCGTGACATTAATATGTCCAGATTTTTCCTAAAAGGAATCTTCAAGTTTTTACCCCCTTTCTTTGATAAAGGAATCTTAAAGTTTTCAAGTTATGAATATTCACTTAATTAGTGTACAAGTAATTCAGGCTACACTAGAAGATTTGACACGTGGGTGGCCTTTATACAATTTGAACAACCTATAAAAATATTGTTGGACAAAGGTTTTGAGCTTATAATTCACTATGATACGATTTTTAAATTTAATGTTATAGTTATTTAAAAAATTATAATCGCAGGAACAACATTGTTGTACTTGCGCAGGTTTCTTCGAATTTTCCGGCTAGATTTTGAGATTTCCTTTTGGGGACAGTTGATGTCGAGTGTAAGAGCGGGACGGGATAATGCGGGGCTTTGCCTTGTGTTCGCCCTTGGGTAGGCCGTGGATGAGGCCTCCTAACGCGCAAGGTGTGCGGCAATGTGCGGCGTGCGTGCGGTGGGTGCCGAGCGTGTGCGGCGATTGCCGAATGTGTGCGTGCGTTGTGTGCGAGATGTAAATATAAAGTGCGTGAGGCTATAATTAAATAAAATGAACTTTATTGAAGTGAATCTTGGAACATATATGTGTAGGACTAGAGGTAGACACGAAAACCTCTTGCGAGGCCCTTCAACCCGAGCAAATACCTAGCTCGTTTCGAATTTACCTATAATCTTCCACACCCTTCATCGTTGCCTTTGAAGGGCTTTATATAGGCGACAATTAACACTTCTAACTTGACTAGGACTCTAATAGGATAGACCTAGATCTTTAAAAGATTTCGAACTATCCTTTACAAATAAATAGAAATACTGAATCTAAAAGATAAACATAAATCTAAAGGATAAACCTAAATCTAAAGGATAAACATAAATCGACTCAACATAATTAAATAAAGACTCCACTAGATTTAGGACTCTAAA
>JAYDZE010014997.1:0-28316 GCA_034509125.1 Monilaria moniliformis
GTTTAGGGTCATTCGGGTTGAGATTTTTTTCGGGTTGTGATTTTTCAACCCTAACCATGTCGGGTTGTCGGGTTAATTGGGCCAACCCACGGGTTTCGGGCTAAATTGACATCCCTAATGCTTCGTATTATAGAATTCTGAAATGGTGACTTCTACCTTTATTCTATTTTTTGTTTGATACATTTTTTCTATAAATTATCATTCTATTTGAAAAAGAAAAAAGAAATATCATTATATATCTCTATGGGAATAGTCATTCTTTCCAAATACCTTAATATTAGTCGTTCCTGATTCTTCCAAATTTAGACTTTTACAATATCATCCATATATATTTTATGATTTAACAATTTTAATATTAAAAATCTTAAGAAGAACACACAACATAATATACCTTCTGTCATAAATATTATATTGTATTATTTATATTTTATATTAAAATTAATTATTAACAAAACTAAAATATAAAAAAAATTAAAACATAAAAACTCGTCACCAGTGTCTATTCTATCAAACACAATACAGCATTCCTAAATTTCTTTTCTATTTTGTTAATCCTTATTATATTAATTTATTTTCACACTTTTTCAAATTCTTGTTATAAATTAATAGTAAAATTAATTCAATTACATACAAAAGAAAATCTAGATCATATGATGTATGATCAATTTTAATAAATTAGAAATGCTATGAAATTCAAAATTCTATATATAATATTTTAAAGATTACCTAGGTTAAGTAGAATTACCAAATAATTTATAATGAAGATTATATATTATTTTGCATCGTGTTTAATTGCATCAATGTAACTTCAATTAATAGTAAATATATACTAATATGTGACAATCATATATGTGCTATCAATATGTAAAATTAGAAAACAACACAAATATAAGATTACGAACTATTTTTTTACCTATACAGAAGGATTGCTCCTTAAAAAAATCGGAACAAATAATGCTATACATTTTTTAGGTATAATGCATGTTGATCGTAATGAATATAAATTTTCTATATTATGATGTAATGGATCACTTACTAATATAAAATAATTTTATTTCATACCTAAACTTTATTTCTAACTATCAATCATAAAAATTGAATTAAACTACATTCTTTTTGTATTTCTTGTGCATATCAAGTATGAGAATTATTCAAGATTTGTCATTTTTCTTCATTCTCTATTCCATTTCTACCTCTATTTACATCATTTTATTATATGCTATCATACCAAACATGCTTTAATGGAATGTGATTAGTTTGGGTCGGAGATTTTTTAATTTGCATGGGCCCAAAGTATTGAATATTATTATACTAGGCTTAATTCATTTATTCTCGTTTGCAATAGTAAAAAAATGTGTTGGCCTTTTTTATATATTCCTTTAAGGCCCAAAAGTATTTTGTCTTTACAATTTTTCAAATAATTATGATAGAAATGGCATTAAATCATTATTATTTTATATAAATCAAATTTATACTATTGAAATCTTGTTTAAGTGCAAACTCACACAAACTATATTTTTGCGTATAGATTTGGTTGTTTTGAGAGCTTATTTTATGCCAGAATATTATAAATTGTTTTATCTAATACATATTTGGGGCACAAATTTAACTTAAGAAAGCCACATGCATACTTAAAAAAAAAGCCACATGCCATATGACCTCGAAACTCATAAATGTGAAAATTGTACAACCATACTTTATATAAAAAAATGTCATATCTTCCCGTTTAACTTTTATTTTTGGTATTGTAGTAGGAAATATTTGTTGCTAGTAATTAGGGGTTAAATTAAGCTTTTAAATGAATAAAATCTACACTTAAAAAATCTTTGTGTATAGGATATTGAAATAATTGGGAACTGAAGCACAATAATAGGGGAAGGTTGGAAATGTACACAAAAATGGCAAAAAGAAACAAAAAATCAAGTCTTTATACAAACTGCCTAAGGAGGTATCAAGCGGCCCAAGCTGAAGGTTGAAAATTGGTCGTGCTACAGACAAAGTTGTCCTTTTTCCTAGATTTAGTGAGCTGGCACCCTTAGTTGCGAATAAGGGTACATATGTCAATATAGTTAAGGGGAGAAGCAGCAAAACTTAGCTGGAAGAGGAGGTCAAGTCGCAATATATATAATAAAAAAAAAGAGAGAGAGAGAATCGCACACTTTTTTTACTTACACTTCACCATTTTTCACTCCGACTTCACATCCTCTCTCTTAGTCTTAGATAGCATAATTAGTTTTCTAGGAAAGAACATCACACTAGTCATTATGATATGGTAGAAGAAGGATTGCTTGTTTTTAATTCATGCTTAGATTTACAAAAATATTTTCCATTGTTTTATTTGTTTAAAAGACTTTTCTCTTCATTTAGTTCTCCAAAAATCTGGATATTTTGTTGCACCATTTATTTTCAGCTCAAGTTCTCTGCAAGTTAGTTTAGGTTTAATGTTATTGACGATGAAGTTTATGAGTTTTTATCCTTTGCTTGCATGATGCGAACTAGTTAGGTATTTCTAGCTTAGTGATTTTTAAGTTTTTGTTTGTTTTAATGGCCAAATGTTCGATTCCAAATTTCTTTTTTCGTGTTTCAAGTTTTTCAGAAAAGCTTTTGTTGAATGTTTAATCTGAGAATGATTTGTGATAAGGACGCCCCTAAGTGCTCTTTTGTTTCATCCTGTTTAGGAAATATTATTATTATAACCAGGAATCCACCAATCTTAATTATTACCTGAAAAATCAAACAAGAGCAACTCTCGCCGTTTCCCTTTCACATTCCATTAGTCACTAAAATACAGTTAATTAATTATTTTTAACTGCTAAGTTTAGTACCAAAAAGAGAAAGTGGTACCTTTTTTGTCAGAAGTCTGGCGACGAAGACAAAGACACCTTTAGGCAAACCCCGGATTACTGAAACGGTTCTCCACTAATTAAAATATTAAATAACAATTTAATTAGCGTTTAATTGTAGAATAAATGTTGAATCGAGTCTATTGACCTAAAAAAGCACCAGCCGATACATTTTGATAAAAAGAGAGAATTAAACTACTTTTCTTTGATAAGATCAGGATTAAAAATAGCACATATTGATATTTTATATTTGTAGTTCTATTTAATTTAGTTAATTTAATAATACTATGAGCCAATAAATGGCCTTTTCCTTCTAAAAATTACTAATATTCTTTCTGTTTGCCCTGTACACACTTTATTTTTTTCCAGGCCTGAATAGAACAAATTGTAGGAATCCTTGGGTCAGCCAAAAAAAAAAAAACAGCTCCATTTTCAGATATCATATCAATATTTCACTTTTCAACTATAATACTCATATTTAACCTCAAAATATTCAGTCTCAAATTAGCCATAATTCTATTTTTTCATTTCATTATTTTTTATTATTCTTCAATTTCATATATTTACTTTAAATGCAATATTTGTAAATAGTGCAAACTACTTAATGAAAAATGATGCTTACTAAAAATTTAAAAAGTACTTAATTACTAAAAATTCAATCATCACATTTAAATCAAAAAATTGTGTGATGGAACAAAAATTAAAAATAAAAATTAAAATTAAGAATACTTTTTGAAAGACTTAAGGATATGTTTTGGATAATTCACATAAACATACTTATGATTTAATATATCATGTCGACAAGATATTACAATTTACAAACTTTAATACGAATTGGTTTTGAAGCTTTGTCGAATTATTGAAGATAAATACGCTTGGAGTTTATCGAATTATTAAAAGAAAATAAATTTCCGTAATTATTTATCAATTCAAATTAAGATATATAAATCACGAATTCATTATTCACTTGTTTTCATTAAAAAATAAACAAAAATATATAAAAAAAACAAGAAAAATGTGTTTCATGGTTTTATGGACCAAAATAATATGGAAGATCATTGTTATAATCTTTGACTAAAATGTATATTTGGAAAATTAACTCATCATAATAGTTGTAATGAGCACACAAGCCATCAACTTTCAACAAAATAAAGATTGAAATATTTATATAAAGTGAAATAGCAGCATCAAACTTTACTTTAATAATGTTTACATATTTTGTTGTTTTAAGTGAAGGCAAAACTTTGGACTTCACGTCAAAAAGTGAAAGCAAAACTTCTCCCTCATGTAGTTATAAAAGATAACCATTTTCAACTCACATTGAAAAGTGAAGGCAAGACTTCTCTTTCATGTAACTATAAAAAGGAGCCACCATGTTTTTTAATAAAATATAATTTTTAACCAATTCACGGGCCCAATTTTAAATATTAGCCATTGTTAAAATATAATATTAAGTTTTTTAAGAAAATTTGAATTTAATAAATAAAATCGATTTTTATAAATAAAAATCATTTTTTTTTTAAAAAAGATATTGTTTTGGCGGCGGAGGAAGCCTAGCAGGGTATTCAACTGCGTCTCTCGCGGCTGCCAATCACCCTCTCCCCAGCAACACAGCCGCATTGCGGCCGCCGCCACCACACGCGCAAATGTGATTGCGTTGTGCATGCTCTCATGAACTTTTCATTTTTTTCACTCACTACCTGTGTCTTTTACAAATCTTTAATTTCTTCGTACATAATTAGAAATTGCGATATTTTAATTTTTCAAAATAAAATTTATAAAATAAATATTTCAATCATAAAAATGTCCACTAACGTACACTTACACATACATTATCTAATCATGATTGTTGGGGCATCGACAATGTGTAAGAGAGGCACACAACACGGCGTGCGCGCACAAGGAGGATGCGACATTGCATATTGCAGAGCAATGTGTGCTTATAGGCTTCAGCGTGTAAATGCACGAGGATGCATGCCACGCGCCCTCATCGGCCAATCATCACCACGCGTGCTGCACACGCGCCCTGGCTGTGCGACTGCGCTAGAAAAAAGTCATTTTAATTTTTTTTTTAAATCGAAAAATTCAATTTTTAAAATAATTTTGTTCTCCCTAGGGGTGAGCATTCGGTTTTCGGTTCGGTTTTTTGCCCAAACCGAACCGAAAAACTGAAATTTTTGTAAAATAAAAACCGAACCGAACCGAACCGAATTATCCAAAAAACCGAACCCGAAAAACCGAAATCCGAACTATGAAAACCGATCTGAATCGAAAAAAACCGAAATTTTATAAAATTATCCGAAAAACCGAAAAAAATCGAAAAACCGAAAATCCAAAAATCTAAAAAATGTATGTATGTATATATATATATATATATATATATATGTAAAAATATAAATATATGTATATATTAAATTTATATATATATATACACATATATAAATATATATACATATATTTAGTTATTATTATATAAGTAATATATATATATATATATATAATATTAAATATAAATTCGGTTTTTCGGTTTTTTTAGGTTTATAGTATATCCGAAACGAACCGAACCGAAGCGAAAAACCGAAATTTACCAAAAATCAAAACCGAACCGAACCGAAATCCGAAAAAAACCGAACCAAATTATAAATTTTGGTTTGGTTCGGTTCGGATATTCGGATTTTGGGTATTTTGCTCACCCCTAGTTCTCCCTAATGTTGGAGACAACAGTCACCACCCTTTTTTTATTTTTCATTTTTTAATTTCATTCCATTTCCGCTCTATAAATACATCACTCACTCATTTCATTCACGCCTCTACATCACATTCTTCTTCAATTTCTTCATAATTGTCTTCCATACACTTCCATAATTTCTCCACCTTATTTTTGTTGCAAATTTCACTATGTCGTATTACCAACAACAATTATGAAATTATCTTATATCTCAAGGAATCAACCCAAACACCAGCAACTTCGATCCGAATAATCCATCCTTCTTTCCATATCTAGTCGACGATGAAACGACTTCTCAATTAGGACATTCAGCGTCTCCTTGTTTGGGCTCATCGTCTCCCCAAGGTCTTGACAACATCCAACTTTTCGATGAAGCGGAGATTCCCGAGTTGCGTACATAGTGGACAAAACCTAGACGGTCTTCAACGTCTATCTCTACATTAACAGAGATCCAATCATCGCCAATTCCCAAAAAGCAACGACTTTTTTTGTGAGAAAATTGCCTAGGTACGTCCTCGAGGTGTCCCTACCCGCAAATCTCGTATGCTTCGAGCTCATTTCGAGATAATAAATCCATAAATGCAAAAATTATGTGCCTTCTACAACCACGTGGAGTCCCAATGAAAGAACAACTATAGAAAGGCAAATATTGTGAAAGAGACACTGAACATCTGTTAGGACGAAAACATGAAACCTTTCAAGTACCTTAAGGCTTGGGAGAAGGTTCGCCACTGTGAAAAGTGATCGGACATGGAGGATGGACCAAACCGAAGAGATCGAAGAACACCTCAGATGGCCCACTACAAACGGGGATACTGACTATGTTCCAAGCCACGACGCTGATGGGAACGTGGGCTTGGAGCCGAGTAGGAGCCATCCGACTAAACAAAAGACGGCTAAACGCAAGACTAATGAGAACGTCTTTTGGAATTTGCACTACAAAAGCTTGTGCATAGACACGTCTGAGATGGACGAGGAAGCAACGCAACAGCACCGTCGATTTTTACAATGTCTTAAGCAAAAATTGGGACTCTCTTAAGTTGTAATTTTTTATTTAATTTTAATTATGTGCTTTTTTATTTAATTTTAATTATGTAATTATTTAAGTTTTAATAAAATTAGTTTTTTTTTGTCTATTCACAAATGAGATTAATTAGAATACATAAATAAAAATAATTAAAAAAATATAAGAAATAGAAAAAATGAATAATCATAAGTGAAGTACTTTGTAGTGCTCTTACGTTATAAGTGTTGAAATAATGAAGGAAAAAGTAGATGTAAGATCCATAAATAATATAAGTGAAGTATTTCATAATGCTATTAGGTTGTGGATTCACTTATTAAATTTTTAAATCTGTTACTTTGACTATGTTTTTTTTTTCTTTCAAGCATCTCACTATTTTTATTTGAAATGGTATAATCCTTTAGTTAAAAACTTCCACAATTTATCATTTCATATGTAATTTTAAGCAAAAAGGAGAAAAGTCGTTACACATTATCATATAAAATTTCTTCATTTTAGTTTTACTTTGAAAAAAGGAATGTTATGCCCCAAAATTTAGAATAACGTGAGAAATTAAGTTAATTATGTAATAAAAAATTATGTGCTAGCAATTAATTTATAATGGTAAAATATAGGAAATCAAATAATGTATTATTATATTTTATTTGCTAATTGTCGCATATAGGCATTTGAGATTTTTTACATTTTTAATCTCTACCACTTTGTGGAACCATTAAAATTGCTACAATTTTACGGCTCGAACTTTTACTTTGTTATTAGGTATGCATTTTTTTTTATTAGCTAGTAGAATCGTCTTTGCTAACTAATTAGGAATATACAATTTATATATGTTTATCTTTATTCTTAATAAAATTAGTAAACGTAGGAATATAATTGATCATTATCCCCAAATTTCTAATGCGAACAATTCATACAATAAGATAAAATAAAATGAACCATACTATGTACTTCGTCAACCTATTTTTTTAAAAATAAACATATAAATCAGCTCATTCTTGATTTGTCCCACAAATCGAATAATCCTTTATACAAACAAGCAATGGCAATTAAGAAAAATAAGTAATTTAGTTTTTTAGTATGATTGTAAGCCTATGTTATACAAACATCACATAATTTAAAATCATATTAAAATTACAACTAAAATGACTATTTTAGTAAAAAAAATAATCTTTATTCGTGAATTCATTTATTTAAAGAACTACAAATACGCAAAATGCTAGATTTTTGTAGTTGATAGTGATTATTCATAAACTTATATAAAAAACAATTTCCTTATAATGAAGGAAAACACATGCATATTGGATTTTTTTTAAACGATAGTGATTAAAATTCATGTTTGGACTATTTTTCAAAAAAACTAACAACAACATAATTAATGAAAATAGAAGTTTGTATGTACAATTCTGTTTGTAAAAGTTTGGACGTATGAGTTCCAAACCAATCTATACGTGTGTCTTTGTGCGTGTGCGTGGTTGATTTTTATAAATAAAAATCGATTTTTTAAAATACATATAAGTCAGAAACGCATCATCAAAGTGTAACCGAAACACAGCCTTCTCATTCTACGGTGAAACCTAGAGCCTGTGCGGCTTGGACCACACTGTAGGGCTACCAGCAGCAAGATTTCATTATCGCTTTCGCGCCGTGATTTGGTGATGTTGTAATGTAAAATAGTTCACTATTGTACAAACCAACTCTTTTTTTATGTTATATAGAAGCAATTAAAATCTCCGTGCAGCGCACGGGTTGGACACTAGTTCTTATAACAACGATAGTACTAGAATCTTCATTTCGTATTAGATCACGCATTTTTGAACAAATATAGAAATAAATTCATTTATGATAAATGCAAGCTCTTCTTTACACACGTAATTCATTGCATAGATATTTTAATAATAAGATTTTATTTTTGAAATTATGAATAATCAAAAACTATATTATATTTTAATATTATAATTTTTAAATAAAAAGTGAAGAGTTTGAAGGCTATGAGTTCGAAGTGAATTATCATGTTGAAACTTCAAAGATTATGATGTAGAAGAATAATGTTATTCAAGTGTTCAGAGTTTAGATTAATTTTCGAGATACTTTGATGGAAAAACTATTTTTTAACAATTTATCGTTAATTTTATGTTATGTAATCTTGGACCTTTTTTGGAATGTTTTAAACTTTGAATTTTATACTTGTCATATAATTTATATCTTTAGTTTTTGTATGCGTTTATATATTATAAATATAGAATTATTAAGAATATAAAAATACATAAATTAATTTTTGTCTTTTGCTTTAGCTCGATTAGCCCGCTGGCCTAGTCTGAAATCTGAATGTTTAGGGTTAAGGTTGAAAATTTCTAACCTGATAAATTCCAACCCGATTAATCCGCACCCAATTAACCCACAACCCGAATAAAACTGACCCGTAACCCAATAGACTGAGCCAATTAACATCCCTAAGTATTATAAAGACTTGATAAGCATATCGATATCATATCATTTATGTAATTGTCTAAAGTAGGTTTGATTTGTAAGAATCTCCCAAAATTATTCGTACCATATGCACAAAGATGAATTGGTTATGCATATATACGTATGAAAGTGGCAATTTAGAAAGTGTTTAAATTCAATTTACTTGAAAGCTTAATAATTAATAAGACACAAGTTAAAGCATTCCTAAGAGAAAATGGTTATATCTAAGCCCAAAAGGCTAGATTAATAAGATGGAAAATAGAATGTCAAAATTATATATTTGCAAAAAATAATAATAAAAACTCATGATATTGTTCTCGCAAATTTTGTGTCTCATTCATTTTTTCATTTAAATTCTTCTGGTTATTCTTTCTTCTTTTTTGCTTCAACTCTAATTTCTTGAGTTTAATTTGATTTAATTAGTAATTATTAATTTGGATTGGTTATACCAATTAGGTTATATAATTATTTATTAGCATTTAATTTCAATTTTTAAGTTAATAGCTTACTAATAGAGTTGATTACCATAACTAGAGTATATAGCTTCTTAAGCTTCAATTAACTGTAAGCAAAAAAAATTCAAAAAAAAAACTTTAAGTAAAAAATATCGATTATAGTTTATAATATTGCAATATATTTTTATAATATATATAATTAAAATAATATATTTAATAGGGGAACTTTGAATTGAAGGCACAAAGAATCCAAACCGAAAAAGAATTACTATTAAATGTTTTGGGAATAAGAATTCTTAAAGGAAAGAAGACTTCCGATTCTATCTCAAACCAGTAATGTAAATGAGAATGCACATATATAGGAATAACCGTTCAATTGCTATCATATTCCACAATATCAATTGCAATCATCTCCTAAAATATTTTGTAAAATACAAGTGTTTCTATTAAATAACAATTTGTATTTACAAAATTAGTTATTTTTTTCTTATTTTTAATTATGTGTTATTTAATTGGCATGGAAACAATTCTAAAATGTTCTTAGCTAGCCTTATTTTATCAAATGCTCCAAGAATTATTCTTAAAATAAACAAAACATAAGAGGACGACGAAGCATAATTCAATTGGTAAGAGGCTTCAATTCAAATTAGTAGATTGGAAATTCGAGTCACTTCGAGAGTTAGATTGTTTGTGAGCTTACAAAATTTAATATGTATAAAATTAAAACTAGATTTTGTCTAAAAATATAGCTTACTAATAATTAGTACATGATAACCACCCCACATGAAGTGATCCTGATCACGTTCGCCTTAATCATGAACGACTTTCCATTGAATTCATCATTACAAACGGGTGCTAAAACGAAAAAATAGAAAAGGAAAAATGCATTTACGCAGTCGACGTTATAGGTTTCTGAATAAAGGAGTAATTATAAGCAAACTTTATTTTATACGATAATTTCGGCTTTTGTTAGACAAGCTTTAAAAATTGCTTTAGAGAATAATTAATTAAACTAGAGTTTCAAGAGTGGAAAGCAAAACTGGAGAGCCTATATTGCCCTCTTTTAGGGCTAGATAATTAGTTTAATTAGATTAGAGTAAGATTCCATAAATAAATTGCATATAATAACTGTGTTGAAATCGTGTGCAGGTATTACTCTTGTTTGTTATATAATTAGAAACAAAAATGTAGGACATGAGACTACAAAAGGGGCAAATTGAAATGACGTTTTAAAAAACCTCGTGAAACTATGCAGAAAATCGGGTTGAGTAGACTTCTCTCTGCATGACAAAAAATGTCCTGGTGGCTGGTAATACTCTCGGTGCTAGTGTGTCGTTTCCAAAAATAAAACGACTTCATCTTTTAAAGTACTTGCATCGCAAATTAGGAAAGTTCCCACAAATTAAACGAGGGAAAGGATTGATGAGCTTGAATGGACTGTGATTTTGATCGTATGCGAAAGTTTGACGCAAATTTTACGAGGTAGAGTGCAAATGCATATTGTCTTATTTATAGGCACAACCCACTGCATGGAAAATCTGCTGGTGTTCATTGTAGTTTGTAGCATGAATTTTGAGAGAAGTTCGATTTATAGCTTTCATTATTAAAAATATTTTAAACAGCCTAAACTTTGGTGCGAAATTTATTTTATAGTCTCAAGCATCAAAAATCTTTTAAACAGCTTGAACTTTGCTCCATAGTTTGATGTATACTCCAAAGTCATTTTCTGGCTCCAGATATGTGCCTAGGAGAATCAACTTATTGACGTTGATTTTTTCTACATCACGATCTAAAACGACGTCGTTTGTATACTAATTAATATGACCGACCTAGTCACATATTCAATGCAGAAAAATGACTCCAAGCTATAAATCAAACTATGGAACAAAATTGAAGCTATTTAATAGTCAAAGCTATAAAATGAACTACTCTCGAAATTCAGGCAATAATAAGTAATTGACCTTATAATATATGTGTCATGCCTAAGTGTGTTTTTGTCGTCTCTTACAATGAAAGACGACAATTATATGGCTTTTTACCCCCAAAAATTTATTTGAAGGCTACATAATAAATTGAACAATATTTATTCGGGTGACGTGGGCGCAGAAATGTCTTATGTGTAATAGTTGAAGACATTTTTATAGCAATGCTTTGTTGAATATTTGTCAGGGAACAGCAAAACCAAATGATTTTGAGAACCCCAAAAGATTACACATCAAAAGACAAGAATTGTGAAATTTAATTTATAAAAAGGGATGCTTTTCTTGTAAGAAGAGCAAACTCATCGCATTTATTCTTCATCTTTCTATACTATTTTTATCAACTCATCAAAGATAATTTCCCAATGATTTGAGGGCATTTATTTAATTAATCTCCTTTTTCATTAAATTCATTTTTGTTTTTTCCCCCTTCACACAGTGAATCTTGTGTGCGTGTAAAACACAGATATGGGAATTGCAATAACTGTCCCACACAATAAATTTAGCCATTTAGGTCAGTGATGGGCAGTCACTGCTGAAATTCCACTTTTAGCTTTCTGATGAAATCTTTCGAATTTGTTAATTGAAATAGTAATTAACAGTCATTAAAAGGTGATTATCCGATCTCAAAAACTTTAATGTGAGATAATCTAGACGTTATTTATGACTTTGACCTAAAAGTTTCCGTCATTGTAATTCACTTTGTGAAAAGTTGCACCATCACTCCACATATCAATATTTTCATTTATTAATTTTCATTTTTTGTGTTTTAGAACCATGTCATATATTATTAGTTTATCATAATAAATTTAGTTATAAAAAGTTTCTATATGTTGCAAATAGTGAATTTACATAAGATTCAAACAATAAAGCTGAGCGGCCACATTATGGCCACTCACACAAGAGTATAATAATACGTTAATATTCCTTTACATATTAGTTATTTTTCTATCAATTTTAAAAAGAGATTATAACTTTAATTTCATTAGATGAACCAATTTTAATTGAGTCGGTCTAATTTCTTCAAAAAATATCATATGTGGACACCAATAACATGGTTGTTTAGCATCACTCAAATTAAAACTGATATGAATCCTACTAGAGTGAATGACAAAAGTTGCCATGAAATTCACTATGTTTTCTTGATTTACCAAAAAGGAAGATAAGTGGGTTGGTAGAGAAGCAAATTCATATTCACTCTGCCTGATTAGTGTATATCCAAAACAAAAGACACTTTTTCACTTTTCTCATTTATCCTTCAATTAATACCTATCCAACTAATTTTAATAGATACTACCTCTCACTAAACTTTTGTTTTGAGTAAATTCAAAACTCTCACTACTAATACACATTTGATATGAGCATTCAATTCTAAATCTAGAAGTGAGCAAATTTTTATCTAAAATCGAACTGAATCAGACCAAAAAATTAAATAGCACTTGGTTGATTCATTTTTCTAAAAAAAAACAATTAAATTAGATAATTTCCCCAATAATAGTAACTTATTCATATTTTATTAATTGTTGATTTTGGAGTTGCTGAATATCAATTATTTTGTTAGACTAATGTTATCGGCGGATTTTGAGAACGATTGAATTAAGGGTTTTATTTTAGAAAGAACTATAATAACCGTAATTTCAATTATTTCGATTTAATCCAACTCGATTATATTTCCATAAGTTCGATAGTTTTCCAAGTGAAAATCAATCTGAATAACCGAATATCTAGCCTTAAGCAAATGTTGGCATGCTAAATAGTGAATTGCTTTACAAGAGAATGCCTTTGTTGTAGACCCCATCCATGTCTGTCAAAACAAGTTGTGCTATTCAGCCCAACTACACTCCAAGACTTTGCTAGAGAGAGAGAGAGAGAGAGAGGGAGTACGTAATGTAAGGGTAGAGAGCAGACAAAGAGTTACTTCTTCGGGTACTTTGGGGTTTGAGGGAATAAAACATACTGTCTGTCTACGAGGATTGGCGTGACAATATGATCGCAAATCTTTTTCCACTCTTTACTAACTAAAGAGAGGAAGAAAATAAATAAATAAATAAAGGGAAAATAAAAAATAAGATGCACACATTTATATGCAAAGAACAAATGACAAACATGAAAAAGGCAAAAATACCAACTTTCTCTTTTTATCTCTCTTGTTATACCTGCTTTCTTTTCCACCTTTTTTCTCTTTTACTACTTTATTTCAATTTCTGCTGCCCTCTGTCGCTCTGTCTCTCTGTCATTCAAACCTTCATTTTTTCAAAATTAAACGCAATCAATTATTTTTATTTTTCATTATCTTTCATAGAATAAAGTGGAGCCCTTAATTTGCTTAACGATAAAAATAATTTAAAGAATGTTTCTTATTTTGTGAATATTGCAAAACAAAAAGAAAGTGGGAGCCATATATAACTAGACTACTAGAGACTTCATTAATTACCTTTTTTTCCTTAGCGTTGCCTTGCATGAAAGATAAGATGTCTAATTTTGAGCCTCTTCTTGTTTTCAACGTTTTGCAATTGCTGAAGCCAATTTATTTGTTATATTTTTCACTCTTATAATATATACAATTTAGTAGTCAATATTCTGATATATGGCTCAATTGGTGTGAAAACGAGCGAGATATATTTGCTTTATTACGAGCAACTAAGTTCAAAATTGAACACAATACTAACTAATGCAATATTGAAACATAATCTATAATCTATAATTGAAACATAATCTATAATTATAACTCTAGGGATCGACATGAAGAACCTAGCTAGTTCAACTTTTTGTTTGTAATCAATTCTTAATGGCAAGCCCATCATGAATTTACATTATTATTAAAATATATGTTGTAAAAAAACATTTATTTGAATGATATACACGAGAGTACAGTACCAGCCATGAGCATGCAATAAGTACTCACTCGATTATTTCATATAGACTAAAATTACACAAATAAAAAGAATACGAAACCCCGAAAATGCCCCTAAAAAAAGCCAGAAACTCCAAGACAACCCTAGACACAGGTTAGTAGAAGTAGAAGCTATTTATGCCCTTTTCAATCCATTCTTCTCATACACACACCACGTCAAAAACCTCATAATTTTCACATAAACATTCCAAACACACACACACACACACACACTAAACTAAGGGGGGGTTTTCACGAAGATAGATACATATAGTGGCCGATACACATAGAGAGATTTACAATAGGGAAGCAATCTGCACCATCGGGGGGGTGTTGGGGGTGGGGGATACTTGCCAAGTTATGCGTGCAGGAGCCTGTGCAGCGCAACAGACCCTCTCCGCGGAGGCAGCCTCCGTGCTGAAGCACTCCCTCAGCCTGGCCCGCCGCCGCGGCCACGCCCAGGTGACCCCCCTCCATGTCGCCGCCACCCTCCTCACCTCCCGGGCAAGCCTCCTCCGCCGCGCCTGCCTCAAATCCTCCCAGCCCACCCACCCTCACCAGCACCACCCCCTCCAATGCCGCGCCCTCGAGCTCTGCTTCAACGTCGCCCTCAACCGCCTCCCCGCCTCCCCCGCCCCGCTCCTCCACGCCCAGCCCTCCCTTTCCAACGCCCTCGTCGCCGCCCTCAAGCGCGCCCAGGCCCACCAACGCCGCGGCTGCCTCGAGAGCCAACACCAGCAGCAGCCTCTCATCACTGTCAAAGTTGAACTTGAACAGCTCATCCTCTCCATCCTCGACGACCCCAGCGTCAGCCGCGTCATGCGCGAGGCCGGCTTCTCCAGCACCGCCGTCAAAACAAACCTCGACGATCTCAACACCACCTCCGTCTTCCACTGCTACAACCCCTCCCCCGGCATATACTCCACCCCCAGCTCGCCCCCCTCCAACGACCCCCTCCGCTCCCTCATCAGCCCCCTCTGGCACCCCGACTTCACCCATACCAAACCCTTCTCCTCTTTTCACCAAGACATCAACCGTGTATTCAACATCATGACCTCTCCAAAACAGCGCCGCAACACCGTCGTCGTGGGCGACACCTCCGCCATGGCCGAAGCCCTCGTTTCAAACTTCATCACTCTCGTAGAAAAAGGAGACGTTCCCGACGAGATTAAGTCGGCGCAGCTGGTGAAGTTCCAGTTCGCGGCGGTGCCGCTGGTGCTGATGAACAAGGAGGAGGTGGATATGAATGTGGCGGATTTGAAGAGGAAGGTGGACTCGTTCGCGGCCGTCGGGAGAGTGATCGTCTACATCGGAGACTTGAAGTGGGCGGTGGACCACGGCTCCGCCGTGAACCACTTGATCGCAGAGATCGGGAAGCTTCTAGCGTGGTATAATCTGTCGAACATGAAGGTGTGGTTGATGGCGACGGCGAGTTATCAGACTTATGTGAAATGCCAGATTAAACAGCCCCCGCTGGATGCTCAGTGGGGGCTTCAGTCTGTGTCGGTCCCTTCAGGTGGGCTCGGGCTCAGCCTCAATGCTAATACACTTACAAGGTTAGTCTTCTTTTCTTTTCTTTTTTTTAGAGAAAGTGGGAATGCATTGAATTTTTGTGATGATTAGAGTTGGGGTTTTTACCAGTTTTGGTTAGTTTTTGGAGGGAAGAATTTGTGCAGTATGTGTCATGAGAGAGTGATATAAAAAGTAGAGAGAGATTGGTCAAAATTATTCCTAGATGTATTTTGTCTGGACTTGCATGATCATATGATTTACATTTTACATACACGTTGTGCGTTTTTCGGCTTTACAAGTAAAAGGAAATGATATTGGATTCAGATATTCTATTTGCTCATGATATGTTGCTTTTTAGAGTAAACATAAATTTGGAAAATTTTGGCTCCAAATAGTCTAGAGCATCTTTTTAATTTTAATTATTTTTTCTCTATTAATTGGATTCAAATTATTGTGCAGTGGAAGTGATTCAAGAATTGCATTGTCGGAGAACTCGTCACCAGTTTCAGACAGGAAAATGATGTGTCTGAAGGAGGAAGCAAATGATGTTCTCACATGTTGTCAAGAATGTACATCAGACTATGAAAAGGAAGCTGCCTTGAGATCAATCCATCACAAATCCTTTTCTGATAAAGAACACTTGCCCTACTGGCTCAAACCACATGCCAGTCACACACTAGACAAGGTGTGTGTGTGTGTGTGTTTTGTCGTTTAATTTTCTCACCTAATAAATGTGTTTTTGATTGAGAAATTCTTCTTTATTTTGTAGGAAGATTTGGATCAGCTGAGGAGGAAGTACAACAAGCAGTGCCAGAATCTGCATCAAAACCATCTTGTTGGGAGGAATCATCACTGCTACACCTCAACAAATCCATCTTGGTCGAATAAGAGCACCATGTTTGCTGATTCTGAGACGATCTCCTTCTCCTACCCAGCTGTGAAGGCGTGCGCCAGCACCCTGCCCCGGTTCAGGAGGCAGCAGTCGTGCCACATTGAGTTCAGCTTCAGCAACGGGAGCCCCAAGCACCGGGCAGAGGAGCCTAATCTTGACTCCCTCAAGATGATGGAGGACAAGGAGGTGAAGATCACGTTGGCTTTGGGGAGCTCGTATATTGATGAAGTGAAACACGAGAAGGCTCGCTTGCATGATTTACTCAAAGAGAACTTGCCTTGGCAGTTGGAAGCCATACCTTCAATAGTGGAGGCAGTGATGAGTCATGATAACAAGTTTGTGGTGTTTCATGGAAACGACAAAGTGGCGAAGAGGAGAGTGGCTCTTGCAGCAGCAGAGGCAATTCTTGGCTCCTCGGATCTTCTCTTGATCATGGAGATGAGCAGCAATGAGAATCGCAAGATGCTTGAGAGGGCGTTGAGGGATCATGACGGGAAGGTAGTTGTTCTTGTTGAGGATTTTGAGTTTGCTGATCCTGAGCTGATCAAGTTTCTTGCTGATGGATTAGAGACTAATCAAGATTCGATATTCATCCTCACCACGGATGCTGACACGAATGCAAGCTGCAAGGGCACGAGCTCTGTGATCCAGATAAGGCTAGAATGCACACTTCCTCATCGAAAGGTGCTAAATCTTGATCACAAGCGCAGAGCAGAGTGGGAGTCGGGCGGGGGCAGGGGAAAGAGGAGGAGCAATGAGATGGAGGAGGTCTCCTCGAATGGTCTTGACCTGAACATACGAGCTGATGAGGACGAGCCCAAGCTAGGCGACTTGAGCCCCATCTCGAGTGACCTAACTCGTGAGATGACAATGGAGCCGCCCCACAGCTCTCTCACATTGCTCAAGAAGATCAAGAATCGCGTGGTGCTGAACAGGGGACCGGAGCAGGACAGGGAGGCAAGGGAGGCGTTGCTGTCTGAGTTCAAGAGAGCCTTCAACGAGGCAGGTGGTGGCGACGATTTCAAAGTGGAGGGGAAGGTGTTGGAGCAAGTTTTGAGAGGTTCTGGGTTGTACCTCAACAGCTTGTTTGGGAAATGGCTGAAAGACATTTTCCAAACGAGCTTGGATGGCATCAGTAGTGGGGAGAGGAAGAAGGTTAGTGTTAGGCTGTGTTTAGTAGGAGAGGGAGAGGGAGAGGGAGAGGGGGAGAGAGAGAGAGAGAAGGATGGATTCAAAGGGACATGTCTTCCCAAAAGGATCCCAGTTTCTTACATAGGTTGAATGAATCTACCTTGTAATATATTTCCCCTTTTCCTAGGTTGCAATTAGTGTTTAATTTCTAATACAATGTCTGGCTTGTTTTCCACTGCTTCATTCATTATTTTTCATCCCAGTTTATGTGATCAACAGAATTATACCTGCAATTTGATAGAGAAGTCCTTTCCACCATGTATTGTGTGCCATAATTGGCTAAAAGCAACCCTTTTCATCCATGAACTTTGAATAAATCTTGCAATGATCATAGTTCAATCCTTTTTCTTTTTTGGGATGGTGTGGGAGGGTCGGACGGGATTGAATCCTCTATTGCATGATTGTATAACATTTATTGATGATTGACATGTGTCAATGGACATTCACAAGAACGAAAATTCTTTATTGTTTTACGTATGTACAAAATCTTACCATTTTCATAAATTTCTAATAGACACATGTCGATGATTCGTAAATATAACTAAAAATGTTACACATATTATAAGTTGTGGTATATGCATGTAATCGGTTTATAGCGGAAATGTCGACGTCAAGTATGTAATGCGCTAACCACGCATTTGATATGCATCTACATGATTGAATTAGGACTTTAGGAGGGAAAACTTTTTCGTCCCATTATTGGTCAAGCAAAGAATGAACAACAATGATAATAGCTAAAGAGAAAAAGGTCTAACTATAGGCTCATCATCAAACAAAATTCTTTTTCTTATCTTAATTTTTATTTTAATGCCGCAATCTCCATTAGCACCTGGAAACTGGGACCAAAGTAGGTTTTCTCATGATGAGGAACATATGAAAAGTGCTATTAAATGCAGAATGATGCATGCACACACACACACACACAAAAAAAACAGAATTAACAAGAGATATGTGTTATTACTCACTAGCCAGTAGCCACAAAGGTTTCTTCAAGAACTTTTCATAAAGAATGTTATATATGTAACAAATCACTTAATTAGATGAGCACTTTTGACCGGTGTTAGTTGCTCTTTAATATTTTGATAATTTTATATGTAAAAATACATACAATGTACCAAGCATTTTTCTTATGGTTAGATCCAATTTTTTGGTCCCTGTAGAAAGGAAAACGAATTTTACCCACTTCCCTTTGAGAAGGGAGGATTAAGGAAATCCTATTGATTGCAGAATGAAGGGAGTGGTCTCGTAGTACTTGGTTTGTGAAGATGCGTTGAGACTTGAGTGCATGTCTAAATTCCAAATTTAGGCTCCCACAGTCACATGTGTAATAGCAATACGATTCTCCACTAGATGACAATGCCACTTTTTTATTTTTTCTTTTTTATTTTTGTATAGGTTGCATCATTGCTTTGACTGATAAAGAATAGGATGATATGATTAGATGAAGCGGCGGAGGTGGGAGAATGTCTCCATTTGATGGAGAAATGTCATGATTTCAAATTTGGAAAAATAACAAAATGATGCACCTTCTGCACAAAAGGGAGTACTCGGTGCTTGTATATCGTGTTTTTATTTTATTTGAAAGGAACTTATGATAAGGAAATGATTGTCGCACTTTCATTGTATAGCTGCTCCTGCTCTCCCTCTGTGACTATCTTCCACCGCCACCTAATCTTGTATATTTTATTAGAGTGTGATGATTTCCAACAGCAAAATAAGCCAAGTGCCATACAACTAGTATGAAAAATTAAATGGACTGGCCTGATTAATTGAACTTTTCCTCATTATTTGATTGTCGATCTTTTAAAAGAAAAATATACTCCTTCCCTCTGCCATAAATTGTCTTATTTAAATTTGGCACGATTTTAAGAAATGTACATGAAAGTGAGTGGAAAAAGTTAGAGAAATACAAGTCTCACTTTTATATATTAGTTTTATATTAAAATGTGAGTGGAATTTGAAATTTATTTACTAAAAATAGTAAAAATGAATGGAACTTTTTATCGTGGATATTTATTTTTTACAAAATAGGATATTTTACGGTAGAGAGGGAGGGGAGGGAGTATTTACTTTCTAAATTGATAATAAGGTGTTGTTTCACATTCTTGTGAAATGTGTATCCATATACGAAAAATGTATGTTTATAAAAACAAGATTATTGTTTAGAAAAAATGTATGTTTAGTCCTTACACATCATATAATCACTTATTAATTATTCTATAAGTTGAAATGAAACTTATTTTTCCATCTAATAGGAGATTAGGAGGTCAAGTTTCTTGATTAAAAAAATAGCTATCGAAGAAATTTACATATACGAAATTTGTTTGCATAAACTTTCTGGTCCGCGAGTAGCTTGAAAACGTTTTAGAGTTAAGCAGAAAATTTGGCAAATTCGAAAATTAATCTGACCATAAATAGAACTGATCCAAAATCTAATGAGTTGGCTTGACTGATCCCTAACTTCCTACTTGTTCATTATAATTGGTTTTTCACTACAAGAAATAGGGCGATTCTAACAAATAAAATCGGTTAAATATTTATCGTTTCAACACATTTTTTCCGTCAAGAAATATCTCCATTGACATTTGAAAAATCCAATTAATAAATAATAAACACATTTTTTGAAATATTTTGGTTGATTATTTCAAAATTATTATATAAAATTTTATTTTATAATAAAAATTATTAGTGGAAACACAAGATTATGCAACATAGTATCACATCCCGTTGACTCAAACCCCTTTTGATTGGATTTGATCCATCCCTTTGATTGATTGTATAGTATCTGAAAATACACAATGCTAAAAACATTCTCTCATTTTTCTATTGAGAAATAAAATGTGTATTTTTCATACGAGAAATTTGAACCATTGACTCTTGACTCCTTACTTGGAATTCAAGAACGATTCTGGGAAAGAAATTTCAAAATCACGCATAAAGATGGATAGTCAACCACGCAGCATATCGGCATATATGACAGTTTTTCTCTTAAAAAAATATAAATTATATATGTAACAGTTACAAAAGTTCGTACTACATGTTATTAAGTTCCTTAAGTATCTCAAGTCAAAAATAAGTTCCTCAATTATCTAACAGTTTAAGTACATTAATAACAATATAAAATGGTAAAATTATATTAAATGTTTATAATCAAAGATATACGGCATTAAATTTGATAATACGTTTAAAATATGTTACCCAAATTCTACATATTGAAATTGCATTTTATTAATATATGTTAATCTAGTGATTTTTTATTTCTTATTGCTGGATTTATCAGACTTGTGTGGATCTGAAATTCGGCCTCTAGTAATACATTAGAAAATAAATTTGATGGGCTTATTTTAGTCTTGGGACCAGAATTTGTTATAAGTGGCCCCTTGAGGTCGAATATTTTAAGTTTTAAGGGTGATTCTATAAATATTCTCATTTTCACTCATTATAGCCACTTATTTGAAAAAAAATATTAATAAAATTACTATATTACCCATAAAGCCCCAAATTAACTTCTTAATAAATAATATTATTTTACCCAAATATATGTTTATATTACTCTTGTAGCTGCTGTCTTCAAATGATCAGCACAACGTTCTAACCCAATCAAGCGAGTCCGGCCACTTTTCTATCGATAGGCCCAAGGCTTATTGGTAAAGCCCATGAAAAGCCACTTTTCTTTTAGATGACATTCCCAACATTACATAATAGACTTCACGTCGTTTTCTTTATTAGTGGAATGGATTTGATTATTTTGTGTTTTCTGGTTCAGGGAACCTATGATCGTCATTTATGTGCAATAGCTTGCAAATTATATCCATATGCAATAGTTTGCAAACCACATTCACATGCAATAGCCTATAAATCACACTAAACAGGTAAACGACACTTGCAAACCACATTCATATGTAATAACCGGCAAAACTACACATAACAGGTAAATGATATTTGCAAACTACTTTCATGTATAATAACCTGTAAACTATACTTGACAGGTAAATGACACTTGAAAAATCAAATTTGCTAGGCTTAGATTTCATATGCTTATACACACAGAGGCATTAATTGGATTCAAATCCGAAATATTTGGCCTTACAAATACCTACTCCACAATTACGCCACATAGCAGACTATCAAGTAATTAATATATATAGAAGCGCTTTTTAACTTTATAATATTAATAAGGTTATTTTAGGCTTTGATTCAATTTATATTTTGGTAAACTTTTATCATTTGTTCGATTTCTTTTCCTTTTATCTATTCACTTGTTTTATTGTTTTTGTTTTGGGGAGGGAAATTGATTAAATGTATTCACTTGTTGATTGAATCCAATCGAAACTATAAATCCCCTTCTTTCATTTATATATTATATTATTTCTTGATTAGGTGAAGATTTGAAATGTTGAATCAAAACATGAATCGGAAATAATGGACGCACTAAAAAAAAAACTATACTGTGATTATTGAGCTCTATTTTGATCACTGAATTGTTCCTTATGCTCGGTAGCTCTCAATTACCGAGCATAACAGGTGCTCGATATCAAACTAGTCGCTAATTTACCGAACACCTTCCGAGCATAACAGGTGCTTGGTGTCAAATTAGTCGCTAATTTACCGAGCAGATAGTTATACAACTACCGAGCATCACTATGCGCTCAGTATGATCCGAAAAAATAGAGACGAGAAGGCGCGCAACTTACCGAGCACCGTGATGTGGTCGGCAATCCATGGTTTCCAAGCACCGCTGTGCTCGGTATGTGGGCGACGAGCACAGTAACATTACTGATGATCTCCGTCCTCAGTAAGTCACACCGAGCACATCCGATAGGTTAGTAATATACTAAATTGACGATTTGAGGTTAACACGCACGACGATACTCAGTAACTCTACGAACATTTTAGAACTCATACATACAAATATTTATGGACCATTCCCTACTACTTCCGTAAATCTTGAATGGTCAACGATATTTTATCACGTTCGTAGACAATTATTCCCGATATGGTTATCTTTATCTAATAAGTGAAAAATCTCAAGCACTGGATACATTCAAAAGTTATAAGACTGAAGTTGAAAATCAACTTGGCAATAAAATTAAGAACGTCAGATCTAACCGTGGTGGTGGATACCAGGTAAACAAAGTCCAGGACCCTTTGCTAGATTCCTAAAGGAATGCGGAATTGTTCCTCAGTATACAGTGCCTGGTACTCCTACTATGAATAGTGATGCTGAGAGACAAAATAGAACCATCAAGGATATGGTTAGGAGTATGATCAGTCATTCTACTTTGCCAGAATCCCTTTGGTAGAGGCTTTTAAGACCGCAACGTAGATTCTAAATCGAGTACCTACTAAAGCAAATGTTGTCACCCTTACAAATTGTGGACGAGTAAGAAACTCAACTTAGGTCATTTTCATATTTGGGATTGTCCAGCAGGGGCTCGACCATTACAAGCCTCACGAGCAAAAATTAGACTCTAAGATAGTAAGTTGTTACTTTGTAGGCTACTGTTTTGAATTTTATGATCTCACAGTAAGATCATTTTTCAAGACAATTAATGCTAGATTCTTTGAAGAAGTTGAGTTTGGGGGGAGGGGAATTAGAAAAAAAAAAGTTGTCTTTGAAGAGGAAGCGATTTCACTTCCCTTCGTTCAGGAACAAGATGACTCGCTCGTTGTTCCCGTTTAACATGTTTGGTCACCCGAACAACAATATGAAGAACAATCACAGCCACCTCAATAACATCAGGAAGTAGTGCCAATTAGGAGATCTACTAGAGTGAGGAGACTTAAAAAATATACAGATGAATATATTGTATATCTCCAGGAGCATGAGATTGATATTGGAGTGATGGAAGATGACCCATTCAACTTCTGTCAAGCCATGGAAAGCTCTAATGCTCAAAAGTAGATCCATGCTATGAATGAGGAGTTCAAGTCTATGCTAAACAATAACGTTTGGGATCTTGTCCCATTACCTGAAGGTGTAAAGCCCATTGGTTGTAAGTGGAATTTTAAGACCAAACGGGATTCACAAGGCAATGTGGAGAGATGTAAGGCTCGTCTTATAGCAAAAGGCTTTTCTAAAATGTAAGGCATTGATTTTACCGAGACTTTCTCTCCAGTTTCAACGAAAGACTCATTTAGAATAATTATGGCACTAGTGGCTCATTTTAATTTAGAGCTACACTAGTTGGATGTTAAAATGATGTTTTTCAAGGTGACATTACTGAAACGATCTATATGGTGCGACCTGAAAACTTTGTATCTGGTGATCCAAAGAAAACGGTTTGCAAATTAAAGAAATTCTCTATGGTCTTAAACAAGCGTCTCGTCAATGGTGTTCTATATTTCATCAATTTGTCATCTCATTTGGTTTTGACATGAATCCAGTTGATGAATGCATATACTATAAGTTCAGTGGGAGCAAATTTATTTACCTCGTCTTATACGTCAATGATATTCTACTTGCATGCAACTATGTAAACTTGCTACATAACACCATGAAATTTCTCTCTAGAAAATTTGAATTGAAAGATCTTGGTGAGGCTTCTTTTGTATTAGGAATTCAGATACATCGAGGTTGTTCCTTGGGTATACTTGGATGATCACAAAAGAGCTACATTGATACAGTATTGGCAACATTTGGAATGACAGACTGTAGACCAGGAGATACCCCTTTAGCCAAAGGTGACAAATCCAGTTTAAGTCAATGCCCCGAAAATGAAATTGCGAAAAAAAAAAAGAAATGGAATTAATTCCCCATGCCTTGACAGTGGAAAGTTCTATGTATGCACAAGTATGTACGCGTCCAGATATTGCGTACATAGTGGGCATGCTAGGCATATATTTGAGTAATCCTGGTATGGATCATTGGAAAGCAGTCAAACGTGTTATGTTGTATCTGCAGATAACAAAGGATTATATGTTCACTTACAAAAATCCGAATCAGCTTGAGATCATTGGGTATTCTGATTCTAATTTTGCGGGATGCCAAGACAGTCGTCGATCCACGTCAGGTTATGTGTTTATGATGGCTGAAGGGGCTATTTCATGGAAAAGTGTTAAGCAGACACTCATAGCCACGACCACTATGGAAGCAGAATTCATAGTTTGTTTTGAGGCATCCCAACACGGAGTATGGCTGCGAAACTTCATTCAATGACTGCATATAGTGGACAATATTGAAAGACTACTTAAGTTATTTTGTGACAACAAGTCTGTAGTCATGTACCCCAATAACAATAGGAACTCATCGAAGTCTAAACATATAGACATCAAGTTCCTTGCTGTTAATGATAGGATTCAGAGTAGACAATTGTTAATTGAACATTTAGGAACTACTCACATGCTTGTGAATCCTTTCACTAAGGGTTTACCGCCATCAGTCTTTCATGAGCATGTTTTTCACATGGGCGTTTGACCCTGTGATATTTTGGTTTAGTGGGAGTTAAATGTTCATCTATGTCATGACATTCAATTTCAGTTATTGTGTATACATATAAGTTATTTTGGTTTCAGTTACTCTCAATTATACTTTGGTATTTCATGATCTCACTCAAGATTTAGTGGACCAGTTGGAAATAAGCATGTGCAAAATCGCATAGCATGTAATTTCTATGTTGCACACCTATATTTTAATTCGTGTTCCTAGATGTGTTAATATATGTGATCACTGATGAGTTTGGTCATGTATAAGTGTTGTGACTTAAACTTCTTTGGTTCTATAGTAATGTGTTTAGTAGACCAGATTGTTAAAATGATTGATATATATAGTGTGCAACTTTAGTAATATACGATTATTTGGTAACTTTTATGTTGGCCCCAGTGGGAGATTTTTGGAAAAAATAATTATGGTCCAACATAATTTGTTTAACGATTGTATATTAATCACTTTCTATCCAACGACCTGAATAAGTGATCAACTAAGTTAATATAATTACGAGGGTCGAATGATCATTTATAAAAGTATAGGGACTACTGTAGAGATACCTTTTAGAATTATTTTAATTTTGTTATGGGTGAAATTAGAGTTGTGTAAAACCTTATGGACTCGTCTCTAAATATGGAGTTATGATCCCCAAGTGAATAGAAGAGTTAAAAATTTTAGACATAGTTTTTATATTGATAATATTAGCATTATATAAATAAAAATAACTTTAGATATATGTTTTGGTTCTTGCTATAATTATAGTATATTTTATATACTATGTCTATTTGAAATATTTATTAAATAAATAATATTAAACTTTTTCCATTTTCATAAAGTTGTAACTTTTATGGCTAATTTGTCTGCATAGAAGTTATCTCTTCCTTTCTATTTCTCTTTCTTTCACTCTTTCTCAAATTTTTGTGATTTAGTTCATAAAAATGTATGCAATATGTATCTAAAATTAAAAATCACAACTTGAGCTTTAATTTGATGCATTAATGTAAAAAATAGTTCTAAAATAAAATATATATATATATATATATATATATATATATATATATATATGTATCTATGTGTGTGAGTAGTTAATTTATATATGATTTAATGAAATTGAGTTTTACGTGAGAATTAAATAAGATACACGTACAAACATGAATTACGCATACACCAAAACATAAAAAGTCATAAACACGAGATGGACAAATAAATATAATACATGAACAACCATATTCAAAACTAACGTGGTTGTTCATGTGATACATTGGTTTATGCATCTTTGAGTTCATGAATTTCATGGATTTGTTCACATATGATCAATTCTCACATAAAAAGTTCACTCTCATTTCATATACTCTCGGTATTTATGTATGTATGTTTCGTTTATATACACTATATATCTATGTGAAATATAGTAAATGGTTAACTCGACACTTTACTTTTATTTTTTAACATTAATTTTTAATTATATAATTTAAAATTTGTTATCTTTTAATACTCTCAATTTATTTTTAATAATAAATATAAAAAATATAAATATATCATTCATTTCAATTTAAATTTATTAGTAAATATTTTAAATAGATATAGCATATAAAAAATACACTATAATTATTACAGAAACCAAATCATATATATGGGGTTATTTTTATTTATATAATACTGAAATTATCAATATAAAAAATGTTTCTAAACCTCATAACTCTTTTACTCAGTTTTTTAAGAAATATATAAATATTGGGACGCAATTATAATATCATATTCATTTTATTCAAAAAAATTATTTATATTATTTATATTTATTCGTGATATGATCATATATTTTATATTAAATTTCTCGCATTTTTTAAGATGTTAGAATACTTTTCATTTATATCTATAATATTGTGATGTGTAATTTAATTTTAATTCAATATCTTTTATGCGAGGGAAAATCTAGTTAGCAATAAAAGTAGTAATTTTCTAAAAATGAAAAATATTCACTTGGAAAGTTTAAGCGGATTTTTTTTTGAAGTGGTTATACGTATATATATTTAATATCTGTATATATTACCCTTTTCTATTATTTGAAATTGTATACCTTTAATAAAAATATCAGCCGTTATTTACATAAAGTATCAAGGATGGAAAAGAAAATGTATTGATCGACGTAATTAGGTTGATTATCCTAAATATGAAAATTGCTTAAGTAAATTAATTGCATATACATTTATATATATTAATGTCATTAATAATTGAGTTAACTATTATTGATTACTAACTATACAGATGAAATTTTGGCAGGAATTAATATATTTTAGGAAATGGTTCTACTTTTATATATACAAGATTTGTCCTTCATGCCCATATACGAAAAATATTATATGTGTAATAAATTTAAATTATAATATTTTTTTTCTCTTTTCTAAAAATAATGGTTCTATTCCATATTAAATGCTTTTTACATTATTTTTATAATTATTATATTAAAAAGTTTATAATCGTTATACAAGTAATTATTCTGAACTAATCAAAAACTAAATAATTTTAGTATGCATGTAACCTTTTTTTTTTTGATTGTGATACATGTATAATCATAAAAATATTTACTATCTATTGTAAACAATAATAACACATATACCGATTGCTAAGAACTTCACAAATTTTCTAAAATATTAACAAAATCATATATATGAAAATATAACTCACTTAAGAAACTGCATAACTAAATATGTTCTGAAATACCTAATCATCTTAAGTTCACCACTTTTAATTAGACATTAATATTTTTAGGGACCATCTTATCGCCAACTTAGCAGCGAACATTATTCATCAACGTATGCTCGTGATGGTTTTGTTAGGGTATATACTGAAAAGCAAGCTTTGAGCTGCTTTGTACTTGTAAATCCTTATTTCCCAATTTATGAGAAG
>JAYDZE010014998.1:0-10161 GCA_034509125.1 Monilaria moniliformis
TACAAGCTTTGGAGGAGCTCTCAAAGCAACTATTTCTGGAAATCTATGAGCTTCGCCAAGCTAAGGTATGCTAAATGCTTGTGTCTTTTCCTGTATGTTGCAAGTTGAAGATTCGCAAGAGTAAGATTGAAAGCAATTGCGGACTGACTTTTATATTCTTGTGAAAACATGTTCTCTTTAATCTCTCTTATTCAGGAAGCTGCAGCATATTCTCGAACCTGGAAGGGTCACATGCAGAATCTCTTAGGATATGTTTGTTCGATATATTGTGTATATAAAATGTTAAAGGTAAATGTGACTCATGACATGATTAAAAGATAATTTGACTCACAATGTTTAAAATTTATCAAGACTAAACATCCTGGATATTCTCAATTACTGACTGTTGATTTTCTTTTCCCCTTTACTGTGCAGTCTTTGCAAAGTGTTGTATTTAAGGAGGTAATATTACGACTCTGTTTCACTTATCCCCTCATTCTTCTATTCAGTATTACTACATCCACCTCAAATTTTACTATTTTAGAGTTGAAAATGTTATGGTCTAATGCCATCACTTGTTTCAGGCTGGTTCCGTTGATCCTGTTACAAGGACAATCAGCATCTTTCTGCAGTTTTTTGATATAGGCATTAACGTAACTTTATTATCACAGGTTAGTTTTTACTTGGTTTTTCTTTGACAACTTCCTCTCATATCTGTAGCATGCAATGCCTATATATTTCAAACATGAAGTGTCAGTCAAGTCAGATAATATTTAGCTCGTTTGTCAGTCTGCATCAGGAACATTCTTATTTTTTATGTGTAAAGTTGGGGAAGGGTAGGGTATCAGAGTGAAAATCACCTTCTTAACACAGAGGGGATCACTGTAAAATGCCTTACAAGAACTGATGCTTCCTGACTTAATATGATTATGGATATCAGTTAGCCTCAAGAACAACCTATTTCTATCAGGATAGGCGACAATTAATGTTCAGTGATCTTTATGCTATCTTGTGCTACCTAATTACCTTAACAGTCTTCGCTTTATATAATGTTTTCCCTCCTTCTGTGTAGTACGTTTCCCTTCTATTCATTGGGATGATGATAGTCATATCCGTACGAGGATTCTTATCCAATTTAATGAAAGTAAGTGTTACTTTCTTATTAATTAAGACTATTGGTTGACTGATCATAGTATCTTATATTTCTGTGACCTAACTCTTATGGCATTTGGACAGTTCTTTTTTGCTGTTTCGAGAGTTGGGAGTGGATCTTCAAGCAACGTCGTCCTTTTCCTCTCTGAAATAATGGGGATGTATTTTGTTTCTTCCATATTATTAATCAGGAAAAGCTTGGCCACCGAGTACAGGTACAATTTCTTAAACCGACCTTTTCTCATTCAGTCGAGCTGGCTGTTCTGAGCCCAACTTAGGATTGTTTATATCCCTTTCTTGAGTTCTTCCTATAGGGAGGAGCTAGACACTGTTTAGTTTACCTCAAATGGACTTCTTCTATGCTTATTCTAGCCTCGACTATGGAGCTTCCCGTTTCTAGTTTTCGTGATGTCTGAAGTGGTGGTTGTTTTGCAGGATGATCATAACAGATGTGTTGGGTGGTGACATTCAATTCGACTTCTACCATCGTTGGTTCGATGCGATATTTGCAGCAAGTTCTTTCCTCTCTCTGCTTTTGCTCTCTGCTCATTACACTTCTCGACAGGCTGACAAACATCCCATTGATTAATTTTTATTTTTTATTTTTCCACTCCCATTTTTTTTTAATTCCCTTTAATGTGGGTTTGTGGGAGATTATATGCTCAAAAGATTGGTTGAATTTGAAAATATTTACGTGCCACTTGCACATTGTGTTTTAATTTTTGTATAACGTTTGAAATTTGTTGGGATTTCGACTTGAGTTATCAGAAAAAAAGAAAATAAAATGTGTTTTATAGTAAAGTACAATTCAAGAACTTGTTCTTAATATAATTATTCCTTCCCATATTGTAACCTGTCAGATTTTCATACTCCCAACTCTAGATCTTATTTTAATACAAATTATCGGAAATTAAAGTGGCGTAAAATCACAAAAGTAAAATCCTTGAGAAAACAAAAGCAAAAAAATTCAAAAACCTTAGGCTATCCACAGTATAATTCATTAATCATTCATTTGCTTATATTATATCCTATTATTCATGGGTTTCACAATACTTTTTACTTCATTCTATTAACTAAGAAGCACTACCTGTAATACTATCTCTTCCATTACACTATTCATGGATATCATCTTTAAATCTTTTATTCATTTCTTACTTATTATACTTATTACATTTTCTAATTAAATTGATTTTCTAAAATAATAAAATAGGCGAAATTCATTAAACAAATAAAATTTACATAATTTAAAATTCCTAATATTACATAATTTAAAATTTTCCAATTTAAAAATAAAAATTACATAATTTAAAAATTCTAAAATTACATTATTAAAATTTCTAAAATACTAATCATACGACAACATACCTAAATTCTTTTGGAGATTGTTGATAAATCTCCAGTACACCTCCAATTGTTCAGATGTCGTAACACTAGTGTCTTTGGAATATGTTTTCGCCAACAAGTTGTACATTAACATTTTGTTGGCCACAGTCATCGCCTCCGGATCCGCACTGCTTGAAACCGACGCTTTTCCCCTTCTCTTCGCCACCTTCCATCTGATCGGACGAGCTCGACTCGACCTCCCCGACGCCCCTAAGCTCGCACATTCGGATCATTCGCCACCACTCGTGGAATAGTGGTTGCTCGAGGTGTGCTTCGTGCGCTTCGACGCCGAATCGAGGCCACCCGCCCAGTTGTCGATGTTTCGGACCTTGTTCCAAGTGGCGGCGTACTTGAATGGTCTATCGGTGTCGTTTTAGTAGACTTGCATGACAGCTCTTAGAATATCCACCTCGCTCGTGACGCTTGGCCAATCCTTCTCCAAGTTGACGTAGATGCCGCAAAACTTTGAGATTTCCGGGCTAACTAGGTCGAAATGAGCCCGGATCATCTTCTGAGTGCGCGCTGGGATGCCCTCTGGTCGGTTTCTGTTGTATGCAGAGGCAACCTTATCCCCAAAAACTTTGGATTTTTGTTGGTTGCCGACGATGAGATCCTCACTAGTGTCGACATACACCTCAAATATCCGTTTTGTCTCCTCCGAGGTGTATGCCGCTCGCACGTCGCGGTCCGTCAGCTGGTCGGACAGTTGGATGACGTCTAACTGCTGCGTGGGGGTCTCGTCGTGGGTGGGGAGCTCGTGGGAGTTGGTTGCAGCTTGAGCGGAGCCCGGCGTGTATGCCCCGTAGGTCTCATGCATGAACCAATCACGCCATTGGGGTTGATTGTCATCGCTGGACATTTTTGCATTTGAAAATTAAAAAAATGTGATGAAGGAGATGAAATTGAGAGAGAAATAGATGGAATATGTGTGGAAAATGAAGTGGGTGAATGAGTTATTTATAGGAGTGTGTGAATTAGAATTTTTTTTTGAAATGGCCGATTTTTTCCGTTGGGAATTTTTTTTCGTCTTCTAATTTATGCGAAATAAAAAAAAAACGGTTAAAAAACTTGCCCACTCGCAGGAGCAGCGAGTGGACGAAACACGCCCATCTCATTAGTTGTGGAGGGAAGAGAGGCGTGGCGGGATGGCCCGCCCTCTTTCCCTCTGCCTCGCGATACCCATCCCGTCCGACGCCCTGCAGCGCAGCGCAGCGCCCGTCCCGTCCCGTCCCGCCGAGACGGGACGGAGGCATCCCACTGCCTCATAGCATGCCCCATCTATAAGCATATATAAAGGTTTAGGTCGTCAAAACATTTCATAAAAGTATACAATATCAGACAATGTATTTATAATTTTACCGATTTTCCATTTCACGTATTTGATTGAATACTATTTTTTTTCTTCAAAAAATATATTGGATATTGGTTTTGGACAAGTTTTGAAAAAAAAAGGATGAATACCATATAACATCTCAACGTTTATGACTTTTCACATTCGTGTCCTAACGTAAGCATATTACCAAATCATGGCCCAATCTTTTCAATTTTTTCGCAGTTGTACTTCGATGACCAGAATTGGACTCGTTGCCTAATTTGCACTCCAATTTTATTTCAGGCCATTTTTGCCTAATTGGTATATACATGGAATTAAAGAAAATACAAAATAATGTCATTGAATACTTAAATCTATGTCTTTTTTTGAAGGATTGAATTCATGTATTTTTTTGTTAAGTGAAATAAAAGAGCGAATATGTGAAACAACATAATTTTTAATTCATGTGTAATTGACGTGGATTTTCAAATTGCCAACTAGGCAAAACAGGCAATTCCAATAGTCGGTATATTGTTATGAATTTGTTTAAAAGATTAAAGCTTGATTTGTTAATATGCATATGTGGATGTAAAAATTACAAATATTAGTGTGTTAAAATGGTATGTATCCGAAAATAAAAAAATAAAAAAATATCAAGACTATAGAATGAGTTGCGACTCTTGTGGGAGTGGTCCAGTGTGACGACGTGGATTCATGCCATTCCCATATATTTCTTCTCATAACTCTTATCTCTCTCTCTCTCTCTCTTCTTTTCCGTCTTACAACCGTAATTCAAAGCTTGTAAAGTACATCAATGGCGGTAGCATCGCTTGCGATCGGGCTGAGGACGGCGTTTGTGGTGCTCGGATGTCTATCCACCGCCACTGTCATCTACACCGTCGTCACTGATGGCCTCCCTTTCCGCAAAGAACTCCTCACCCCGTACCATACCTCTCTCTCTCTCTCTGGATGTTCAGTTGTAGAAATATGAAATATGCATTTTCTATTCTTGGACAAAATTGCTGTAAATAGTATTTGATGGGATGCACTTATCTGTGATTTCTAAAAAAAAAACCATCTTTAGTTCATAATTGTTTGCCCTGCTGCTTATTGTTCATATAGATAGTCTATATGCTTTCAGACAATTTTAGTGTTTGAATACTGGTAGTTAGCATCTTGTATTTTGGATTTAGACAAAAAAATGAGAATTGGTAATGATCTTGTTGATGCAGGTGGATGGGAGCAACCTTGGTTGATTTCTATATCAATATCATAGCCATAGGGGTATGCCTTTCTCTCAAATATCATCATATTGCTTTTACTTTTATGATTTTTAAAATATCATACATATTTATCAGCTCAATCCAAGATTAACTATGAGTTTAGAATCATTATGTTTCCAAAAACTTTGCCCCAAATAAGAAGATCAGATCATCACCTCATATTATGTAGTTGCATTATGATATCAGGTGTGGATAATCTACAAGGAATCTAACTGGATTTTGTCACTTATTTGGATAATTTTGCTTGTATGTTTTGGAAGGTATAAATTCATCTTCTTCGTTCCAATTATTACTCCTTCATCGCCTCAAAATGTTAGTCGACACTGCTAAACTTTCGTTTCTCCTTCGCAGCATCACCACATGTTCATACGTCGTTTTGCAGTTCTTAAAGCTCACTCCTCAAGAATCACAGTTAGATCCTATCTACTTTGTTTTGCTCAGAAATAAGAAAAGGTGAGTAACCAACCATATATTCATTACTTGAGCATCATAGTCTATTTAAGTTGAGGATTGTCTATAGTTCCTTGAATAGTGTTAAAGGGCTAATTATCTGATTTTTCTT
This sequence comes from Monilaria moniliformis, assembly GCA_034509125.1. Lineage (NCBI taxonomy): Eukaryota > Viridiplantae > Streptophyta > Magnoliopsida > Caryophyllales > Aizoaceae > Monilaria > Monilaria moniliformis. The sequence continues at coordinate 5,672 of JAYDZE010014998.1, forward strand.
CATCCTTACAAAATTCTTGGTGTTTTGTTTCTCTCTTCATTTTGAGATTAGACACACACATAGTGAAGACTAAAATGTAGAAATACACTCAATCTTCCTTGCCTTCTTCTTCTTACATGCCATCTCACTCTTTCGAGTTTCTGCTGATAGTCGTGTTATATTCCTTCTAGGGAGGAAGTGGAGTCGAAGAAGAGTATACTGTCTGTTGTAGGCGCGAGGTTTCTTTTCTCCGTTTTGGGCTGTCTCATGCTAGCTACATTGGTTTACACCATTGCCACTGATGGCTCACCATTTCGCCAAGAGCTTTTGACTCCGTAAGCCCTTCCCCAACGCGTTCATATTGTCTTATATTCTCGCAATGTCAAAGCTCTACTCATGTAGTTTTGATCTATTTACAAGAGAAAAACATTCTTTGCCATGAACTGAACATTTTCTTGCCTATGATAATGGAAAAACTGATGCAAATTCTGGGTGATGCTATTTCTTGCACTAGTCCTATGTTTCTGTTCGTGTTTCATCCTCTCTTGCATTAGTCCTATGTGTTCGACTATGTCTGCAGGTGGCTGTCTGCAACGCTCGTTGATTTCTACGTGAACGTGATTGCTATATCGGTAGGCATTGCTGCAAGATTCTTCCAAAACGGAGCTTGATTTGAAAAGTTTGAAGTGTCCTAGCAAGTTGGTTTGATGAAATACTGTTTGTGATAGGTTTGGGTGGCGTATAAAGAGTCGAGCTGGACAAGATCAGCATTATGGATCATTTTGTTGATATGCTTCGGAAGGTACGGCGCCATTTCTCCGATTAGGGTTAGTTGCTGGATAAATCACCAGCTTGGACTCTTTTGCAATCCTGACACCGGTTTCAAAACATTTCAACAATGACTCCACCGTCAGTTTGTAGCAATTTGGGGTGTCGGAACGGATATATAAATCAAAATTCAAAAGGTGGAGTCATTACTGAAACGTTTGAAAAAGTACATATGGTGTCGAAATTGCAAAATGGAACAGAGTTGGTGATATAATTAACAATTAATTTATTTTTTGATATAGTTCACTTGTAAAAATATATGATTTTGTTTCAGCATTACTACGTGCGCTTATGTTGCCATACAACTCTTCCATATGTCGCCTCAAGACCCCGTATACCTCGTTCTCTTCAATGCCGACAGCAGGCAAGTTCATAGTTTGCGTTTATGTTATATTTCACTCGGATCCATTAGTTGCGTAGCCTACTAGTGTAGTTTACGCAACTAAATTTTTCTGAACAGATCTTTTCTTGACTACGGTAGGGCAGTAAACGGCTATGAAGGAACTCTACAGAAGGAAACATATATAAAGCTTGTTAGGTGAAATTAGAATTTTTGAACAAGATAAATGCATAAGCTTGTATGGAACAATTTTTATTTTCATGTGAATATTATTTCCGAAGTGCTTTTTAAATTTTTGAATATGGGCTGTGAGAAACGAACTGAAAATAACGTGTGGAATTTAGATATATGGATAAACTATGCATGTCAAAGCATCACATCCTGATATACTGATTTTGTTTGTACATTTTCATTTAAAAATAAATATTATTTCCATACTTTTGGTTAACTAGTGTTTCACCCGTGCGATGCACGGAGATCTAATTTGCTTCTTCTTTTTTTGCCTAAATATGAGTTAATTATTTGAAATATGTAATAATTTGTTTGTACGAATAATAATATTGACCGCAATAATATAACATATTTTAAACTATTATGTGTGTGATGGGTGAGTGGGTTTTAAGAAAAACATATGTTTATGGATAATTAGTATGGTAGAATAATATATAAATGAAATTGTGTTTATGTCTATTTTCTATTTAGGTGAAAATAATAATTCCATCTATAATCCATAAATTTATTATTCCATTGAGTAAAACGGGATATTACGATACCTTTATATACAATTATTGTGCAATATAGTTTTAGACTTTTTTTTGGATTTACACACACAAAATGATATGAACCTCCCAGCTTACAATATGATGGGATGAGATAAGAACAAAATAGGTATTCCCGTACCTATTTCAATTGACTATGTATTTGTACTACTATATGCTTGTTAAAAGCAACCTATATAACCATATTATAATCACATGAATTATAGCATAACTAAATAAATCATTTCAGTAATTTTATAGACGGAATAATAGAGGCACTATTAAGAGGGAGTTTACCTTCTTTCTTTTTGTTTTTTTATTCTTTTTATTTATGTCAAAACTATTATCGATCTTGTCTCATATAGATGTAAATCCTAACGTTGAATTATAAGAATAAATATTTTTTAAAATAATATATATATATAAATTCAAAATAACAACAATACATATAAGTATATATAATCAATTAATATTAAATGAATATATCAACTAACTATTTATGTATGTCAACATACAAAATATATTTATATATATAACTATGTACTTCAATGAAATATAATATTAAAAACTTATTCAATTATTACAAAATTGTAGGGCACGCGTATATATTTAATTATTAATCATAAAATATCATTTATTCTATAATTTCTTATATATTAGAATTAATTCTACAATGATAGTACATATAACTATCACGAATACATATATATAACTATCTATAATGGATAAATAATGAAGAAAAATATCATAGGTATTGCCCCGTGTGTGTATATATATCAATACATGTATATACATAATTATGCAATTCAATAAAAACTCTCAAATAATAATTCAAAAATCACATTAAATCATATTAAATTAGGAGAGTTGTTATATTGATCAATCTCATTAATATTACATGTCATTTTTAGGGAATTGTGGAGTACTTATTTTAGGAAAATGTTTCTTCTCATAAATATGCCAGAGGGTCACTGATAGGGGTGTTTATTCGGTCGGTTCGGTTAATAACCGAGCCGACTAGTCGGTTAACCAATTTAATTCTACACCTAAATTAAGAACCGCAACCGAAACAGATATAAGATCGGTTACCCTACTAACCGATCGGTTAGTCAGTTAACCGAAAATAACCGATAAGTAAAATTTTAATACTGAAATTTATTTTGTAATATGGGAAATTTATCACGCGTTAAAATAAATACCTAAAAATAAGGCCCACTATTTATAGTGGAACAATTTCATTTTCCTTTCTTCATATATTGATGTGGGATGCAAAATGAATGAGAAAAAAAATTAAACTCCCACTATTAATAATAGAAGTGATCTCATTTCCTTTTCGTATACAATCAATGTGGGATGATTGTGAGGATGAGAAAGTGAAAAGCTGGGAAGGAGGTTTTATACCAGCAGTTACTGCATTGCCTTTCGTTAAACAAGCGATGTGGGATGGCTGTGAGGGGCGAGTAAATAAAAGGCTGGGGAGAAGTGGGAATGAAAGAGGCTAAAGCTGACGAAAAATGGAAGTGAAGGCACGAGGGATCGATCCCGCGTCTTTAAAGATGAAGAGCAGCGCTCTAAACCAACTGGGCTGCAAGTGGATTTTAAACATAAACTAATATTAATATATCTATTATCATTGATATCGATTATTCGGTTATAACCGATAATCGAATTTTTTCCTAAGCACTAATCAGAACCGAACCGAAACCAAAATTTCCAATTACCGGTTAACTAACCGAATTATCACCCCTAGTCACTGATTTGTTAAGTTTTCGGTACGATTTACCAACAACAATAAGTCAAAAAACAAAATGAAAATCAAAGGAAAAGTAAAGGTGTATTAGCTTAATTATAACACGTGTTTAAAAGGAAAACCACAGCTCAAGAATGTAGGTGTGACAAAACTGAAATAATCAAATCTAATCTAACCAAATTTTAAAGAAAATTGTAATTTGCATGAGGCTACCAATATTATTTAATTACGACCATCTAATATTAAATTAGGTTACCAATAATAAGTTACTGGTATTATTTAGTTGATATTATAAATTTAATAATGCATAACAAATTATGAAAGCTATCAAATGCTCAAGATTTAAAACATCAATTTTATTGAATCAACTTCGCATAACAGAAAAATAATTTTTAAGTTTTCATATTGTTTTGTTTGGCACCACAAAAAATAAAGGTAGATTTCTGCTTATTAACCTTTTAATTGTTTCGTTCAACAAATAAAAATAATAATATTTGTTTCCTTTAATACTAATATTTTCACCGATAATTTAATATTATGGAAGCTTGATATTATTTTATATTACGAAAGCTTAATATTATGGAAGCTTAAGATTATATAATATTATGAAAATTTAATCTTATGGAAGCTTAATATTATTTAATTTTAACTTAACATTACATAAAAAGGGCTATTGGTCGCTAATATCACGAATTATAGCCGAATTTCGGATTTTTCCACAAACTTAAAACTTGGTCAAAAATATAATCAACTTTGGTCGTGTTTGGTATTTCCCACAACTGTCAATTTTGGCGAAATCGAGTCATACGTGGCATGTCGGATAATCTAGGTGGAC